>JAZHYW010016747.1:0-145364 GCA_037355805.1 Ixodes ricinus
GCGCCCGACTCTCGGGTTCTACTGTATGAGGATGACTATGTTGTGATTCATCCCATCGCTACTCCGGCCGACACCATCTTTCCCCATTTCCTCGGCGCGCCGGGTGGCCACAACTTTAAAAGAAAGGACACCACGGATGCAGGGCTGCAAATTATTAGATATCCCGCTGATATTGACACCCACGGGGATCTGCTGGGCATACCAACAGCTATCAGTGAAGCCCGTGCTTCTATTTTGCAGCTCTCATTCGATGACAGTAAAAGTGGGTGTAAAAATTGCTCGTGTCCTCGGCCCGCGTAAAATCGTGTTCCCACCGTATAGCCCAGAGCACACGTACTCAGGTCGAACGCCTGAGCAGAGCTGGTAACCCTGTAGACATGCTTTGCACCGTTATGCAGCGGGTCGTACAAAAAAGTGTCACTGCTCAGCCAACACCACATAGAATAATCAAAGCCTTTGCATCGCCTCCTCTCTATTTATGAAATGTCACCACAGACGGATCGCGCTGACTGGGCTATTGAGTTCTAGTCCGACCTTCGACGCGCTGATTGAACACGAGTCCCGGCCGAACACCGACGCAGGCCTCGTGTCCAATCTTAGGCCTCAATCAATCTGATGGTGATGACGGTGCGAGGCCTTCTGCGTGTCTAGGTCATGTTGGATCGGCGCGGGCCATACCACGGGGAAGGACGGTCAGTATCCCGTACGTGAACAAGGTGTCGCACCGCGTTCGGTCTCTGGCAGCCCGATACGGGACCGGACATTTTTTAGACGCAGGTTTAAAGTGCGGTCTCTTTCTAAGTTGGTAAACGAATGCAGTTATCCGCCACAGTGGGTAGAGAAATATGGCACAACATGTGTCCCATGCGCCACAAAAATTGTTCATTCGTTCCCCTGCAGTGTGGCGCGGACTACATCGGCAAAACGGTCGGTGCGTGAATGAATGCCTCTGTGAGCATTAAAGGGACTGTTCGCCGCCACCTAACGCTTGCTTCTTTCGATTATAGTCCAGATTAAAGGCTGAAGCACATGGGTTCTGAAATTTGAAAACAGAAATATCATTCGAGGACACCGGCAGCGATTTGGTGGGGAGGTGATTGAGGCGTTTAAAATTACGACATCCGGCCAACCTTACAAAATAAGTATGGACACTCCCAGGACGTTCTACATACCACCGCCCTTAGGAAGAACATAACGCATCTAAAGACAGACTACGACTACTGTTGCCTTTCTGAATTTATCCTATGGCTGCCACATAGAATATTGGCCAAAATATGTTTGATGGACTTCCTATTCTAGTGAAGATGTAAGGTCATTCCATACGATATCTATACTAAGGCTCCCTATAGAGTCCACACGGACTCTATAGTGTGTCTACACAGGATCCATATGGTCTCTAAAGGGTGCCTGCAGAGAGCCTGTACAAAATCTACAGGGATTCCCTAGAGGGTCCGCAGAGAATACAAATAAAGTCTACACAGGGTCCTTTATGCGGTTTGCAAAGAAGTCATAGAAGGACTACAAGCAGTACCTACTGGGGTCCTAAGTGAGGCCATACAGGGTCTACACATGGTCCTTATGGGGTCTGCAGAGAAGCCATACAGGATCTGCACAGAGAACCCTACGAAGTCCCTAGAGAGGACTCAGTCTTTTGGGGGTATAGCTACCGGGTCCGCAGAGACAAACGTTACTAGAACAACTCAAATGAGAAACTGACATAGAGCCTGCTCTGAAAAAGCGGCAACGATCCGTATTATAGAAGCGAACTAATAGCAGTCGCAACGTCACCATTTGTCCCGCAGAGACCACTCGGAGAGCTGCATGGTTGCTTGCATTGGTTCGGGAGTGTCGCATTCGAGAGCGTCCGCAGCGACTGTTTCATTTTGGTCTTAATTAGCCATTTCGGCGCCGAAACAGAAACGGCGAAAGGAGTTTCAGCGATGCAAACTCCCGACTTCCAAGCGCGTGCGCCGCGAAATATTACCGAAGTTAGGACGCACTCAGGTTCAGACGCGCAACCTGAAAACGACGGTGAGACATGGTTGTATAAAGCCAATATTTATGGTGCCGCAAAACCTTGTAAACTAATTTTTTTAGAAAACATGCAGCGCCGGTCGTTTTCGATGAACCTCGAATAAAAGATTCTGAAAAAAATATTTGTTTTAGTTAAATACATGCTTCCTGAAAGCTCATGGTGTCCACAGAAGAGAAAACAGACAAGACGCTATCTTGGCACATCGAGTTGTGGAGTTTCGATACTCTGGGAACATTCGGTGACTCTAGCATTAGCCATACAAATCAACCTTCACGTTTCTACTGGGCGCTAAAGGGTGGCGCTGTTATCGCATTTACAAAAAGATACCAGATAACAGAATAATATAACCACAGGTAAAATTATTTTGATACTGAATCCTTCTTCCTCCACATCGAATATGCCCTGAAGTTGGACATGTCTCTAGATATCTATGTAACATATTGATGCCCGGCGCTTTATAAACAACTTTCTAACTCGGACACCTTCCTAAACTAACGACAACATCTACGCGGCATCACTTTATTAATGAACCAATCAATAGCTCAACCCATAGATAGGCATTAGGATGTCCATATATTCATCTGGGCCATAGTATCGCAATATAAGGAATTAAAAACGTTCTTCTTGTGGCCGTTCTATGGAAAAAGAGCGGTCCAAAAATTATAAATGAACTGTGTACAGGAGTCAAAAGATTGACATATGGGTAATCGAATGGCACTAGTATGGACATAGGACGTCCATACGTATTTTAAAGCGAAGCGGTGTATGGCTAGGTTTTGATGAATTGTCTCCTGGCACAGAGCGAGTGTAGACCAATAATTTTTGAACACAAGGATGTATGCCCCACTTTATACTCCTCTGTACTGCCACCGCCTCTGTCGCGATTGGTGTATACTCCTCGCTACACGCGGCGTCTCTCTCCCCCCTGACATCCCTCAATGCCGCGCGCTCTTTGGTGGCCGCCTTGCGGTACAATGGACCCTGCGCCGTGATTTTCGTAGCCGCGCAATAATAAGAAACGTCTCTCTCGCGCGCTCTTCGGCGGCCACCTGTGGGGCGCTTTGGAGCCTGCGCCGTGATTGGCGTAGCCGCGCTGTAATAAAACATCATTGTCTCAACCCACGAATCGTGTGTGTGTTTTGTCTGTGACGTAGAGATCGCGCCACTGTCCTTATTAGATTGACTTCTGATTTCAGAAGAGTCGCACCCATGTTGCACGTTCCGAAGAGGGGCAGCGGGAGTACGAGGAGCGTTGACGCGCCCAGAAGAAAGAATGTTGCGCCTCAAACTTGAAACCGCCGTTGCCACTGCTTCCAGCCCGAAACCAACTTCGAATGCCAATCAAGCTCCCCCCGACGAAGACCTCGCCTGCGTCGAGCGCCGACGCGTGCAACGGCGTCAATTTAACCGTCGCCGTCGAGACAATGCCAGCCTCGAATATTGAGCAAGAGAAGCCGAACGCAAACGCGACGCATATCGCCGCGGCACAATATTATAACATAGCGATTTCCCAATATAGCGGAACCCTGACACAGCGAATCCCACAAGAGTGCCTGCTTCGCTGGACTTCCCTCCTTACGGGGTGGACAGGCTCTCGGCTCTCAATTCTGTAAGAGAACAACATTGAGACACTTTCACTAACTCTATAAGTGTCGGAGTTTGATTTTCTGCTGCCAGAGATGATACGATCGGACTCTCACCCTAATTAGTGGATGAGAAAGTTTTTGTAAATACGTATGGTTCGACATACGTATTTACGTATGGCGAACCGTATGGCGTATGACGTAATTTACGTATGGCGAAGGGCGGGGAGGTAGGGCCTCGGGGACTCCGAGGGGCGATGGTCGCACGGGGGGAGCAAAAACACGATGGTGTAGGTGTCTGTGCTTGCGTGGGCCAGGGAGACGGGGAGAGGGAGGGGGGGAGGGGGGATGACGCAGCAGCCACTGCAAGGACACTCGTCGCTGCCGTTGCACGTACGGTCGGCAGCTCTGGCTTTTTCTATTCGCAGTTATGCGCCTCCTTTCCATCTACTTCATTTTCCATTCTTTCCCAACCGATGTTTCCGTCGGCAAATTAATGGTAGCCTCAAATGAATATTGTTGTGTACTGAAAGCTTGTACAGGTTTGTTTCTTTCCTCGCTTTTTGTATTGCTTTCTTCGTATTGAGTACTAACCCAACACGCTCCTCAAATTCATCAGGTTTGTACGTTTTTAGGGATTTGTATTTTTGACGCCAATGGTAGTCTTTTTTTCATTGATATTGTATTGTTTTTCAATGGTTGTTTATTGGTGTTTTTTCAGCCTTATTTGATTTGGATTTTTCACAGGACAGATGTTGGTTTGAGTTTTATGTTTAAATTTGAGTTGGCGACCTTCGTATAAATAGTGGCATATTAGGAAAGGCAGGAGCGTATAAAAATAGGAAATATCAATTCACGAACAGAGCTCGAGCTCTGTTCGTGAAGTGACTTTCCTATTACCTATTAAAAATAATTTTACTAACATATCAATGATCACTTACGTGTTAGTAAACGGTTTTTTTTTAGATTGATAAATTTGTTCACATATGCAACATGTCACTAATCATGCGTGCACACGACGTCTTCTAACTTTCATGAACCTCCCTTCCTTTCTGAGAAAGCATTGTTCGAGGGTCGCGGTCAAGACGTGCCACAATTTGTTTCTAGCCACTGGTACCCACTGCGGTTTGTGGACAAAAACCCGAATTTTGACCTAAACAGTTTTGGGGGAACATTCATTGAAAAGTGCGTAGCCCACGTTTTCATTTCACTCGTTTCTCTTACTCTCATTCAAATTACAGACAATTCGGGAAGAACAAAGAAAGTGTCAATCATCTCCTCCGTCACCTGCGCACATCGTTATGGGCATTGATTTGTATTCACCGAGAACTGGAGACCTCTACACAAAAATGCTTCATCAACTACGGCAAGTTATTTTATATTCATCATCATTTCAAAGTTCAACGCGCGCAAAACAAAGTAACAAAGTCTCCTGCCTAAGTGTGGTCCATAAAATATTAAAACTGTTGCCCCTCCAACAAGGGACTCAAACCGTAACCGTAACCGAGATCGAAAACCGTTTAGGAACATAATTCTTTCAGTAACCGTAACCGGAACCAAACCGTTATTTGAAATTTATAAAAACCGTAACCGTAACCGTAACCGTAAATTATTTACCGGTATCACGTTTTAACCGATATTAACCGAAAAATAAAAATATTAGTTTTTTCAAGTATGACCTGGAGGAGGGATCTTGAAATGTCGTGGTTATTTGACAGAGTTACTTTCAGCGAGTGGTGCATCTTGTAATACATTTCCGTTCAATCTAAATTTATGATTAAGATTGATCAGTGGTCGTGCTTATAATAAAGAAGTGTATTTTTATATCTTCTACACTCCTACATCGCTACATGTATTCAGTACGTGTCGCCTTCACGGTATTAACTAATAAGTTAGAATACTCAGATCAGATGTCAATCCAATTCGGTTCTGTCAAAACCACCGATGTTTATGACATGCAGTAGCCAGTATAAAGACCCTAGGTGTATTGACCATCATGCAGAGCTGGCGGAAAAAAAACAACATCGTATTAATTTATTCTGAAACGTGTTGCGAGTGACGATTTTGGGACAACACAGAAAGAAAAAAAATGTCAGAGGTTTGACATTGGCTTTTTGTATGATATATGTTATATATATACGCTCGGGCTGAGAGCGGCGGAAGGAACGAGGGAACGCCCGAAGGGTTTCCTAGTTCTTTTTTCTTTTCCTTGTCGTGCCGAGACCCTTTTTCGAACCGAGTGGCAGCCGCCGGCACTGCCACGCGTCTCAGCATGATAAGAAAAAAAGCCAAGGAGAAGGATGCCTCGTCGTCGAACGCGCCAACGCACTTGGCCGCCGATGACGGAGCCGCCCTCGTCCAACAGACAGAGATGCCATTTCTGCCTCCTTTGCCTCAACCTTGGGAGCTGTCCTGCTTCCAATCATCAATGCCCTGGACGGTCTCGCACCACACGTCCAGCAGTCTCAGCTGTCCCTGTCGCAGAACTCCGAACGCGAGCTATTGGAACGTCCGCACGGTGAGCTAGAACGTCCACAAACGCGCTAAGAGATCGCTTCCAGCATCGCCTGATTCCTCCCCCTGCTTCCTCCGGAGGTATGGCTTCTGCGGGAATCATTTCTATCAGAGCCACCAACGCGATCCGATTACCCCCAGGGGAACACCCACCGCCCATTCTGGGAGCGAGGGTCCGTCAGGCCTAAAACATTCTGAGCGACCTCGCCCAGAATACCAGAAGTTTGTCAACGACAGATGTCAACGAGATCCGGCATCTCCACCCGTATCGGTTCTACTGGGATGTCATGCTCCGCGAACACCAGCACCTCATTTTTTAATTAACTGGAACTCTTTCACGTCGTCGCGAGAGGGAACTGGAGGACAGCCATCCTTTACCAGACGTCCAGGCTCAAGTCCGAGGTTTTCAGAGAGCTCCCCGACCTGCTACCCAACCGGCCTCCACGCGGACGCTGCATGTCTCGTGCTACCGGGAGCACCATCTACCGCCCAGGCACCAAGTCCAAGAGGGCCCCTAATCCTATAGTGAGTCCGGCAGCTACCCTCGGTCTTCGAGACCCACCAGTGCCGTCATCGACGGCACGGTCGTCTCCTCGACGCTCATGGGTGTTTGGCCGGTTAAGGACGTTCTCGCCCATGCATTTTCAGAGGCTCGTGTCTCAGCCGACCTTGCCCTTGCTTGATCTTGGACCGAAGAAAACGACCCATTGGATCCGGACTCGACGGCCAACGGCGCCGAGCAAATCCTGGAGTGGCTCAGCAGGACCGACAGTGTCATCGAGACCCACGCCGATGACGACTACTTCGACACCTACGATGCAGAGGAGGAAAACCGCACCAACACAAATGAACAAACTACAGGCAAACAACTCGACGTCGAAGCCTCCGAGTTGGACCTGGGTAGCACTGCCTACAAGTCCTAAGCGACGGGACCTCCGCCGCCAGTCCGCGTGACCAAGCCGGCACCTCAAGTCGAGGGGGCAGTGTTTAGTGACGCATGTATTTTTCACGGGCCGCCCGACTTCTGCGCACTTTCCATTTGCTGCACGAAGACTTCTTGCTTCACGGCCCGAATCCCTCTCCCTGATCAAGTCCCCACTATCGATGCTGCTGTAACGAACACGTTGGCGGCATCATCGAACACTCCTCACGTGGTCCGTACCTCAACCCTGTCTTCCTCGTATTCCAGTCAGCCACCGAGTCCCGCTTTGTATTAGATGGCGCCGCACTTACTCCTTACCTCCACGCACCTCAGTTCCACCTTACCCCGCTAGCCCACGCCATCAAGTAAACTTCCCCCGCCCCAAGCGTATGTGGGTTAGCCCGACCTTGCTGAGGCTTTTACCAAATCAAGCTTCATCCCTCTTCCCGTAACCTGACCACATTTAGAGTAAGCCGCCGTTACTGCCGTTTTTGCCGTATGCCCTTCGTGATGCGCCCGGTGCCGTTTTATATGCGGCTCTTGGCAACAGCCATTGCTAGAGAAATGCGCGCGCGCGGACTCTAGGCTTGGCCACCAAAAGACAACTTCTTGTGCCTCATCCCGACCCAGACAAGTTGGCGTCTACAGTGCGGCTCCTCGTGGAGGACTTGTTGCGGTCAGGATTTCGCTTAAACGTAAGCGACACGAGCAGAGCCCACACGACGCATGGCATGAGCAATAAACGGAACTCGAACTCTTTCAATATACCCGAGTCAAAAGCAGTCCAACTGTGCGTAAGGTAGCAGTAGCACAATACTACCAAACCGCAACCTATTTTACAATTTAAAACGAGTTCCATTTATCTTTTGGGGGAAGTGCTCGTATGACCGGAAGGGAAGCAGGAGAGGTGTGTGTGTGTGGGAAGGGGGGGGGGGTAGGGCGGGGGTTAGGGGAGGGAGCCTCGAGCTGCAAGCAGCGCTTTAACACGCGAAGAGCCGCAGCTTGGCCACCCCTGATATATTCTATATATTGTTTCTTGTTGCACTTTATTAGGAAAAGGATGTCGCGACAGCCTGGAGGGGACGGTTTACGGGAATATATATATATATATATATATATATATATATATATATATATATATATATATATATATAAAGTACCTTTGCACTTTCATTTTTTTGCTGTCCGCGCACCTTTATTTATTTTTTTCTTTTATTTAAATCCAACATTTTCTTAGCTAAACAGAATTGGCCAGTGAGAGATGTGCGCTTCTATAGCCATAGGCAATGGCTTGGAAATAGAAAACATGACGTAGGTGTAACATGGCACAACAACAAAGACTAGGGAAAGGAACGAACAACACATGACATATTTTTACAACTTTCTGTGTTGTCACTGTGTCGCACGTTCCTCTCCTTATTCTTCTCTGTTTTGCGTTATTGCATTTTCACATTATGTATGACTTTCACGAACTAGCCCATCTCTAAATCTTATTACCTTATTTCACTTAGCAGTATTTTACTAGAGGGTGGCTACAGTTCTGCTCCTTCCTTTAGAGTGGGTGAAGACTCGCCAGCATGTATTAGGTTTAAATCAACTATAGCGACGAGATGGTGCGAATGGTTCTTCCAGCACCCAGTGTAAACTTTCTTAGGGTTGTTTACAAAGGCTGCCAAACAAAAAAGTAGGAATGTTTAGTTTCATTCTTATTGTGTAGAATGCGATGATCACCGAGTAGCGGAAATAACCTGTATGCTCGGGTATTAAACTATATATTATAAGTAGATGTAATGAACAAGGGTTGGCAGCTAGAAACGCGTGCAACTTTTGACTAATTATAAGTATTAAGACGTTCCTAAGTTTCTTGAATTTCGTGTTGTTGGAAATCTGGGACTATTTTAAACCGTTTAATATAAAACGGCTGTCTAGCATTTCAATTAAACAAATTAATGGAAAACCGAAATAAACCGGTTATTAGGAACGTGTAACCGGTAACCGAAACCGTAAAAATTAAAACCGGAAATAACCGAAACGAAACAGTTATCAACAGGATGCGGTTACCGCAACCGAAGCGTTATATTTTTCGGTTTGAGTCCCTGCCTCCAACATACTCCCCTAACATATCAGCACCCGTGCGGAGGCTCTTTCTATACTTCGTCTCACCCTACGATGGACTAAAGGCAGAAGCTACGAACCGTCAGATCGAATCACGACCTCTTAGACATTGCTTGGTATTGCGCTTTGATGCACGTATTGGTGCCCGCGTCTCAGATCACTGATGGGAATGGGCGGACAGTGGTTCGGTTCGAGCAATGAGTGACTCAACAATTTTACATTGCAAAAAAAAAGCCCCGACGTACTGGCTTTTTGCAGTGTCGAAGCTATAGAAATGACGCAGCGTTTTTGGATTTCGAGCATTATTCCTCCAAGCCTAATCAATGCTAAGCGTGTCATTGTTTGGCGTGGAGCGTGATTGGACCTGGCGGCCCGTGGCTTTGGCCTTTAGTCCATTGTAGGATGAGACGAAAAATTGTGCGTAGATCTAGAAAAAAAGATGAGAGCATATTGGCTCGCGTGTATTCCAAATATCTTCCAATTTAAGCTCAGACCGAGTTTCAGCGCGCTTTTAAATAGCGTAAATAAAACTATAATTTCAAAATTTAAATCAACATAAACCGTAGTATAATATTTTGTTACTATAGAAACAGTCCTACGTGTCGCAAGGTGTCATCGGCTACAGCAGTGCTGCTGTTTTTTTAAATTTCTTGAGAGTTTTTGACTTGCCATAATTTCATCCCTGGATGGCGCAGGTGTTTTGAAGTTCAGAAATTATTTTTCAAGAGAGCACTGGTATATATATTCGTCTCGTCACCTGAAACAATTCTTTTCAGCGAATTGAGGTTTCATTCCGAAACACCAAACAAATCTGTGCGAATGTGATCACCCGATTACGGGCGGCTTTGCGCTCCTGAATATTTGAAACATAAGGGTTCTGAATAAATTATTTGAAACTAGAAAATACTAAGCATTTCGGTAGGAGCAATTTCGGTGCGCAATGTCGAGATGACAGCAAAACAAATCTAAAAAAAATACTTGAACACATGGCAAGCTCCGGGACAAGATATAGCGAAATATTCTCAGCATCAGAGAGACGTCCTGATGCACCTTTTTTACTTCTTGAAACGAGCAGCAGCTAACCCTCAGTCGGTGGTAAAGATCACGGCTTTCAACGAGACAAATTTGTTCGACACATTCCAAAAAAGGCATTTGTGCATAGAGAAAACGATAACGTTTCTGAGAATAAAAATAGCAGGCAAGGAAGTGTGAACCAGCTGAATGAGAAAATGGCGGAACTGCTGGATGCCTAGAAATACGATAGCCTGATTCCCTGCTGTAACAGGAGCGTGCTTCACCAGTGAACCAAGCTCTGGCCTGGCAAGCTCGTGCCCGGGCAGATCGAACAGGCCCCATCATAAAGGCTACCCCTAGCTGACCTACTGCTGTGCGAACCTTCTTCTCGCGCTGATACACCTGTGTCAAACAATTAAAATTTGTATTGAACGCTGCACGAAAGTAGGGCACACTCTTGAAGTAAATAAGAGAAAAGTATAAAGGGAAACAGAGACGGTTCTATATTTCAGTAAAACACATAAATCATCGCCCTTTGGCCTCTGGGATCGCAAATAACGAGAATATATATATATATATATATATATATATATATTCTTTTTTTTATATTAGTGAACGGATGGATGCATAAAGTCATTTTCAAAGTACCTTTGAAGCCCCTGCCTCACGGAGTTTGAAGTCATAAAAATACTTTCAGGAATCTCTACTATCGCTCATTTTGAGCGCACTATCAAAGCCATGCAAGCCGATTCTTGCTTTTTAGAATAATGTTCTGAAAAAGACGTCTCGACGGGTGTCTGTGCCGGGGATATACCTGGCAATCTTGCAATTGCACGCACTGCCCACACTAGCGACACGCGCTTGGCGGTCGAAATTTTATTTTACGACGTAACGAAGGTTAGAATGTCTCCTGTTTTTCCGCGTTGCATTAAATCTTCGGGATGATGAAGGTGATGATAACAGAAACACGCTATAGAAATACTATTAATTTATATTTGTCTTGTTTTTCTTTCAATCCCCTCTTCAGCTTATATTTAAAAGTTATTACTTTAAACTGCACATGCGCAAGCAGCGTCATTATTTAATAGCCAGACGTCGTATGTGTGATTGGTATTAGTAGACGAAGCTCGTAGAACACTTTAGCGTTTGTGGAGTTCGTAGCAATGCAACGGGCTAAAATTACCATACAACGATAGATTTGCTCTAATAGCCGAAGGCTCAATATCAAAAATAGATACACAGTTTCTTTCAATTATTATTTTCAATTAATGATCCGTCAGTGTTGCATTTAAGCGGCTTTTATGATAAAAAACACCTCCACCTGGATACCTTCCTCCCGCCTCCTGCATAATTTTTCTCGGTTCGAAGGAAGATGGTAAAAGGAAGCTTTGCCCTGGTAACTTTTTTTGGGCACAAATCTTCGGCGAAGGGGGATGGTGACATTAACTGAAGAGCGTGTTGGTAACCTTGGCTGGAAACTGAAAGAATTAACAAAGCTCGGGACGAGGGACGACGAACATTTATTTCAACTAGCAACAACATGAATGAGCTTAAAAGCCCTTCCTGCTATTCAGAACATTTAGGAAAATGAGAGAAAGGGTGTGCAGTGCATAATATGCGTGTTCGCCACTATGGCAAACACGAACTATTGAGCCAAACAACGGCAGATCTAACCGGAGCCGCCGGGAGGAAGAGCCAGGCGGTGGGCAACAGAGATGCACGGGACGCTTGGAAGCAACAGACTGGGCGCGGACCAGATGGAACAAATTTCATCGGGGGGGGGGGGGGGGGGGGGGGCGGTTGTACCTACGCTAACTCCAGAGAAAAGTAGGTTATATTTTCTTTGGAAGGAAGGGAAGGTGCGGACAAACTGTTGTCAACAGTGCTGATGGTGAATGACTATATGATATCTCCGACAAACCTGTTATGATGCCATCCCAGAACTTTTGTGTTCTTGAAACAGGGAACGCAGGTCTGTGCCTGTGCGGGCATGAACGACTATTGGGTGAAAGTAATCATCCGACAAACGTGGAACGTCCAGATGATGCTAGTCTGCGGTTCATGCATCTTCCTGTCTGGCCAATATACTGTTCGCGCACCTCAAAGGAATGGAATAAACTTTTTTCCTCGCATGGGTCGAACTTGTAAACGTGATTAACATTGCACCCTTACGGTTTTCACTGATTGTAGACGCGTTTACAGAGCAGCTTATGACGCAGTCTACTATAACAAAAACATTTTGTTGAAGCGGGATGCAAAGCCCTCAACCAGTGCGATGAATTGTACGTGTATGAGGTCACGATAAATATTTTCGTCTTCTGTTCTTGGTTGCTACACAAGAACGATTAACACCAAGATTGAACCTATTCAAGATGTTCAGTAAAGGTCCTCTGGAAATCCAGCACTGACAAGCCTAAGATGCTGAAAATGAAATCTTGTTTCCAAAAAGTGTGAGCATCACTTGGAAAAAGACGACGAAAAAAGGGTTTTTACGATGCCGTGTTTAACTGATATAAAATGATAGCTAGAGAATAGAAGCAAGGTGTTTTTTGTCCTCTGCTGAAAGGACCAGCATAAATCCGAAGAAGAATTGTGGAGGTGGAGGCAGAGCTCTAAATACCATACACCAGTGTTGTACGGAGCGGCGTTCCAGAAAACGGCGTTCCTGGAAAGCGTTTCTTTTAGGAGGAACAAAGGAACGCCGCCGTTTCTATTTTGTATTGGTGGAGCTGGAACGGGAACTCGTTACACTTTCACTGGGGCGGAAAAAGGAACGACGTTCCTTTTCTTCGCCCAGTACGTGAATTTTTTATTTTATTTCTAAGAGGAAAATTCTAACACAATAAAAACAATATCTTTACGAAGAGCAGGATCTCGTTAATATTTTTCTACTTATCTTAGGGTTTATTTTATATGATCCTCGCTTGCTAACAATCTGGTGCAGGAGAGCTTCTGGATATCAATTCTTTTTTTAGTGCCGGAGACTGCGCTATTAGGAGCAAAAGTTTTAGTTGAAGGAAAAGACACAGAAAGAGGGACGTTTCAAACTCAGCTACCATCTTTGCTTCAACGAATCCTTATACACACAGAAATCTAAAGCCGACAACAGCCTTCAATGAACTTCCACAAAGAGAGCTACAGTTACAACAAAATAACAGGTTATCAGACATCGATCACACCCTTGTACCGCGAACACTGGTCACTTAAAATATGCACAAAAAATAAACTTCACTCCTTCTACCCTTGTCTTCCAACTTCAAATTGAACAGCAAATCCGAACTTCACGAAAAAGGACTGGTAGTTTTCAAGACTGATTTAAAACGAAAGAAACACACGAAGACAAAACAGACTTTTCAAAAACCCCACCTTCGTCACTTGCTCGACTTGCGAACAGCAACATCGAGAAACAATTGTTGTTAAGTTCGAACAAGGAACTTTGTTAGATTGAAACGTTTGACGTTGTTGTAAAACGCTCGTGGAATGTGGGGTAACAGTACTTGTGGCTCGTCTGAATGGCCCACTACAAACATGAATATGGTTAAAAGTTGAATTTGTTAAAGGTGAATATATCAACAAATGAAACACTTGCTTCCGCTTGTTTTCTTCTCCTGGTGTACTTCAATCACAGAATTCAAATTCGTATGCTCCCATTCGATTGGACAGATAAAAAGAAAGAAAACATTCCTCGATCTAACTAGACATGTTTTTGTTGTTCGCGGGTTTTAAGGCGATCGTACAAGAGAAAATGCAAACGAAGTAGACACTTCCTATAAGAGCCTCGAAACTTGTGTGAGAGGAGTTTAAGAATGTTCAATGTCCGCATACATTTATTTCTGCTTAAGCCGTTTGAGATTGGAGACAAAGCTAAGCTTACAGTCAAATATCACTGCCAGAAATCTATGCTCAGTTCTAACTTTGATGGAATTTATATTTAACAGGAGAGTGGGTTTTAACCAGAGCCTCCGCAACAAAAAAAGGGAACAAAATATATTTTTTTTTCAGGAGAGAACTTAAAATTATTCTCGTTAGCCCATTTATTTATTCTATTTATGGCTAGTTGTACCTGCCTTTTGCAGTTAGACATATTACACGATGCCACAAAGATTTGAATGTCATCTACGTATAATGAATCTGATACTGAGGAAGGTATGACACAACACAGATATATACTTTTTATGGAAAAGAGGATGACACTAAGTATTCTGCCCTGAGAATCACCGTTCTCTTGGACGAAGCAATTGCATACTGTCGCGCCTAACCGCATACGAAAGAAACGTCCGTTAAGGTAGTTTTTTATACAGTGAAGCAATCTGCCGCTTACTCCATACTCAAAAAGTCACGCAGAATGCCTTGTCTCTAAGTGCTCTCGTTAGCCATTTCTAAATAAAAAAGTAGAGATACGCAATGCTGTCGATTTTACAAACGCCTCACGTATAACAGTCTCCAACCGCGCTAAATGGTCTATGGTGGGACGTCCTAATTGACACTCACATTGAATTACATTCAAAATTTTGCGTTGCTTCAAAAATAAACATGACACTTATCAATCATTCTTTCATACGTTTTGCCAAAGCAACTAGTCAGTGCAATCAGCCTGTAACTGGAAGTGAAGGATCTTTTCCAGGCTTCAGCAGCGGAATTACTTCTGCCTGCTTCCAATCGGCGGAGAAGTGTGCATCGTTCCATAGTTGATTGAAATATCCCAGAAGGGCTGCTAGCGACTGCTCCCATAAATGCCGGATCACCTCATAATGTATTCGATCAGGACCAGGGGATGAACGCTTCCGGATTTTGAGAGCCATTTGAAGCTCAGCTTTTTTAAACGGCTGATTATATGGTACAGAGGCTCCTCCTGCCATGCTGACTTTCATTCTTTCTGCATCTGCTTTAAACTTCAGAAATGCCGGAGAGTAATAAGAGGAGTTTGAAACGGCTGCAAAATGTGTGCCCAACAGATTTGCCTGGTCATGTAGCGAGCTTACAGAGGGTAAAAGAGGGACTGTAAAGCAGCGGTATTTGCCTTCGACCTTGTGCAGTCGGTCCCACACTCCCTTTGCTGGGACGTAGCGGCTGATACAGGACAGATAGCCTCTCCAGGACTTCCTCCTGGCCTGCTTCCTAGTCCAACGTGCTTGGGCCCTGATTTCGGTGAAACTATAAAATTCATGAATTTCGGATATCTGCGAAATATGCCCCATGCCTCGTCCTGTTGTTTTATTTGTATTGGAGCAGTCATCATTCCACCAAGGTTTACACTTTTTTGGGGATGCTAGAGGAGGTCTGAGGTATGGAGCGAATAGCGGCATTACTGATCTGTCGTGTAATGCATGTGGTGGCTTCATCGTTAGTTAAGGACAAGAACATGCAAGGCTTAATCTCTACATTTTTGGTTGAATAGGCCCCAGTCTTGGTTGTCAAGTTTCCAAAAAAGGTACGTTTTATTAGGCTTGGAACAGAAACCATACCTTCCGGAATGACTGGAAAGTAGTCACTTGCTAAAGGGTTATCCAATACGTTCCACATAAATAAAGAAAACACTCAAGCTGATGAAATGTAAAGATCGATTGATGTAAATATATTGTGGGTGGCACTGAAAAAGGTGAACTCTCACTTATTCATAAGGGACAGCCCAGGTGTTAATAAAAACCGCTCAAGGACCCTACCACGTGACACTTGATGGGTGCTACCCCACAAGGGGTGGTGAGCGTTAAAATCTCATGACAGTAAAAAGGGTGAAGAAGCTGTGCAAGAGGTCTTTGGAGATCATGAAGGTGCAGTGGAATGTTGGGTGGAATATAAATGGAGACAACAGTCATGAAGCGGTCAAAAAGAAGGCGTACCGCCACAGCCTTAAAAGGTGTGCAAAGAGGAAACTGTGAGCATCCGACTTTACTTTGAACAGCCACAGCTACTCCATCTGATGCATTTGATGCAGGGCAATATTGCCTAAAAAACTGATGGTGACATAACACTAGATTTTGATGATCATTAGGATGCGTTATTTGTAAAGAGAGAGCAATAGGATGTAATTCGTCTATAAAAACATAACATCATTAATATTTCGTAAAAGTCCGCGGCAGTTCCACTGCATAAACGTAAATTTAGGCATTATTCTAATACAAAATTAAAATATTAGTAAATCAGTAAAAATGGTAAAGAACAAGTAAAAGTAAAAACCTCGACTAGGCCGCGCAGGTCAAAACGATTGTACAACGTAATTTGGAAAGTGTTACTTGTTTTTTGGTCTTATGCTCAGATTTAGCTATCTGCCAGTCCATGTCGTACTGATCAGACGCAGGCGCAAACGCCCCAATACAATCATCTATTGCCTCCGCGTCTTGGGACGGGGCTTTGGGCAGGGCTTCGGGAAGGCTCAAGGCACGGGACTGCAGGCCCTGGCCACGGCCTGACCCAGCAGAGCGGGTAGCGGGTGTGTTGGGCAGGGCACTGCCCGAATCCACCCTTTCCTGCCCTTTTCTCACTGTAGGAGCGACACAAGAGGCATGCCACTCTTTGGAAGACGACGCTCTCTCCGACGAGTGCGGACGAGAGCGTCGACTCGCTTTCCGTGGAAGGGACCACGGAGTGTGGACGGGTACGACAGCCGCAGCTGCCGGCCCATCCTGAGAAGGGGGAGCAGCTTGTGCACACTCTCCACTACAAGGAGAGGCTGCTGCCCTTAAGATGCAGGGCAGTTAGCACTCTGGCTGGAGTGGTCGGCACACCGACCTGCTGAAACTGCACGCCCAGGAAGCTGATTCTACAGCTTGGGCGTGGGGGACTGCAGCTGTTTCCTATTGTCTGGAAACGACATCTGGGTTGCCACTGCCACTTTGAGTGGTTCAGGCCGCCGCTGCACCACCTCCGTAAAGCCGCCTTTTTGCAAGAACGCAAAGCGACGGCGTGCCTCTGAATAAGAAATATCTTCATTCAGTTTCAAGGTATGAATGTCTTTTTCATCATTCCGTGCATTACAAGAGCGGGACAATGCGGGATGGGGATGGTTGGAGTTTACACAGTTGGGGTAGTTGGAGCATGTATCTGTTTGATGTTCAGCCTGACAGCACTTCGCACAGGTTTCTTTGCATCTGCAGTTCTGAGATTCATGACCAAATCTTTGACCGTTAAAACATTTGCGAGGATTCGGCACGTTGGGCCGTACTCTACAGTGAAAGTATAAGCCTTCACATTATCTGGCAATGTAGTAGATTCAAATGTAAGAATGATGTGTTTGTTTTCCGCTCTTGGCCGTTGCGGCGTAAGGAGATTCGTCTTGCAGCTACAACGCCTTGGTCAGAGAGTCCCTCAACTATGTCACTGTCTGAAGAGTCAAGAAGGTCATCCTCAGAAATAACCCCCTGGATGGTATTTAGGGTGCGGTGAGGTTGTAACGGCGATTTTGTGGTCAGATATGGCACTTAAAGCAAGAAGTGCAGCACTCTGCGGGCTTGATTCGATTTCAACCAGCAGGTCGCCAGAAGGCATTTTCTTGGCCTTGAATTTCTTTCCGACGTTGGATTCAAGTATCTTGGCTACAAGAAAGGAAGAAAACGTTGACAGTTATTTTCAGTTTGGGACCAAAAACTTTGGGAACCTACCAGGGGTAGGTAGCGTGTTGACTGTGGTTGGAACTTCGGTACGGACCCTTTTCGGGGGCCGATCGCGAAACGTTTCACCCCGGAAGCCTATAGCATGGGAAGGAAAGTTCAGTGCCTGGGTGCACCGCCCACCACGGAGCCAAACAAGGGGGTACGTAATGTGCCATAGCAATTTGGGTTTGGCTGACAGAATTACTCTCCCAGTGCTGCCCGGGCACTATACCCTAGTGTGGTTGCAAGGTCAGGACATTTTTCCACTCAAGGTTGGCCCTTCCCGCTAAGAGGGTGAAAAAGAAAGGAAGAGAGTGTAGAAGAAAAGAGAACGAGGTGGAAGGAAAAGTGAAAGACGGCAGAAGAGGGTAGAAGAGGCGACTGACTGAATCATCCTGTTCGGGCGAAGCCAGGACACCCGTCTACGAGAAGCAGGGGCCGAAGCTGTGTATTGCCTCGCCCGGGGGGCCCGAAGGGTCTTAATATATCCTGTTCCCAGCTCAACCACCAGGGTCCCCCTTTCCCCGGACACGGGTTAAGGCAGGCACAGCCAGACGGGTGGGCGAGCCCAGATGGCTTGGGGTTTGTAGTGACGCCACTTACCAAGCACCTACTAAAGTAGGTGCCCGCTGCGTGTGGGTATGGTGGCCCACACGGCTGGGGTTCGCTGGGTGACGCTACTCACCAAGCACCCAGCACCTAAGGTGCAGGTGCCTCTGCGGGGCTCGGGTCCGTGGAGACGCCACTCTCCAAACACCTGATTTCCCAGGTGCCCCCTGCGGGAATCTAACTAAATATGGTAATCCGCCAAATACAAATGTAACGGATAGGTAACGATACGTGCAATTTTTTTTTAATTGTAACGGGAACGAGTTTCTTTTTCACATATGGAACTTGTAACGGGAACGCGTTCCAAAAATCAGAAAGAACGAGAACGAACATTTGCACTGTTTTTTAGGAACGTGTACAACACTACTGAAGACCCTCATGTGAAGCATCCTGTTTTGTAAAACTGAGTCCAGATGAGGTAAACGTGAAAGCAGCAACGATTGGTTTTGCTTACTGAATCTTCACATGTTATCTTATTTTCTACTTCACAACTCTTTACACCTTCTTTAACCTCATTTTCTGTCTAGTCCGCGCCAAGTCTGTTCCTTCCAGGCGTCCTGCGCATCTCTTTCGCCTGCCGCCTGGCTCTTTCCTCCTGGCGTCTCCTGATACATCTGCCATTGTTTGACTCAATAGGTCGTGTTCGTTATACGTGGCGAACACGCAAATAATACACTGCACACCCTTTCTATAATTTTTCTTGACTGTTCCGAATTGTAGAGAGTGCTGTTAAGCTCATTCATGTTGCTGCTAGTTGAAAGACATTTTCGTCGTCCCTCGACCCGAGTTGGGTTCATTCTTTCTGTTATCGGCCAGGAGAGAAGACTTCCTGAAAAATTAAGGAAGCAGCTCGATCCCGCATGGTTACGGCCAAGACGTCAGCAGGTGAGCTGAAGCGGCACATGGACCGAATTCACACGAGAAATCACGGCACCTACGGCACCGGTGAGCAAGGCGCACAAATCACACGAGCAAGATGTCGCCTAATCTACGAAGTTTGACGTAGCGGAAGCCGAGTCCGTCTTAGACCTTCTGCCGTCAACGGAACTCACGAATCTTGTTTACCGAGATTCAGCTTTACGAGGAAGGAATGCTGCATCTCAGACGACCTCATCGTTCCCGCGTATTATCAGCTTAAGGTCTCACAATAGCGACGAAGAATAGTCCGGTGAACGGAAGCGTGAGACAGGTCGACCTCGGCGGTCTCAACGATATTCCGATAATCCGTCGATGCAAAGAACTCGACTTGTTGTGAAATTTTGTACCTAGATTAATTGACTTCAGTAAAGGTCTCACCACCGGGTGCCTACAAGAGTCCTCTGCAAATTTCGCTTTGCTCTACTGAATGAGGTTTCAGTGGCACGACTCCAACTTATGGCGTGCCCTATCGCTACACGACCGAGAAGCTATATTCAAACACAACTATAAAAAGATTCAAGACGTACACTTGTCAATGGAAATGAAGAGAGCTCTTTGCTAGGCTCTGTGGGATGCCTGCAAATTGAAGTCATTTGTGAGCAACAAAGTCGCACAAGTTTAGAACATATCGTAGCTCTGGGAACTGGAAACACTGCATAAGAAAGCAAACGCAGCAGATCTAGTAACCAGTGGAATTTCCGCTGTCGTGTTTCTATGAAGTGGGACATGGTGGTGTGGACTTCCTTGGTTACCCGAACGTTCTATATTACATCAACAAATTTGACCTCGAGACGTTACTGCAGAATCGGTTGAACAAAAATATATATCCTCGTTGACAACTAATAAATGTACGACATCAGGACGATGTTTCGCTCTTCGGCTTAATCGATTGCCAGTCACAACGCTGCGGTTCATAAACACAGCAAGAAGAACAAGTGCTAACTATGGGGCAATGACTGGAAAAGAACTCAACTCAAAAGAACAACAAAGAAAGGAAAGAACAAGAACGTCTCAGCAAAGCCTTTGGTCTTTGATGAGAAACTACAGAGTATTCGTGAAGGCAATACACTTCCAGCAGGTTAAACACTCATAATTGTCCCCCTCTGCATACACGACGATGGACACTTCATTTAGTGGGAAGTCTTCAATTAGTGGGCCACTCAAACGAAGAACAGCAGCCAGTCGTTTTGCAAGAGCAACACGCTTTCAGTGGTGTTTTGTTCAATCAGACTCACCATCGATCACTACGTCCTGGAGTGCGCGTAATGCTGGTGCAGCAAAGGGAGTGATTTGAATCCTGCTTGTTCGACAAGTAGTCGGGTGAGAAATGAGAAAATGCATACCTTGCCGACAACTGAATGATCTACTTTTATCTGAAGTGCATGCTGCTCTTCCTTCGGACCGTGTACATCAGCGGATATATTCAGGATCGTGAAAATCCATTTCAAGGGACCTTTGTACACTGTTAAAAAAGTCCCGTTATACCACAGAACCGTTCTGCGCTAACTAATGATGCCAGACATTATCTGTAACCCTCCATAACACCACCAAAGCCGTAGCTTACAGTTCACATTGTTATTCCCGTACAGCAAACATACAGCTATAGAAGCGCAGTAAGCAAATACAGGACTAACGCCGCAAACTAGGCTTGAGGTATCCAAGCCGTCGAGTGTTCAGACGGTATTGAAGGCGTAAGGGAAGGGTACGGTTTCAGTCCCCTATTTTCATACTGCACTTTCATTGCAGTATGATAACAATAACAGTTCAGTTACCGTACCCTTACGCCTTCCAATACCTTCTGAACGCTTGACGTCTTGGATACCTCAAGTTTAGTTTTGCAGCTTTAGTCCCGTACATCCGTACTGCGCTTCTATCGCGGTGTGCTCGCTGTATGGTAACAATAATGGGAACTCTCAGCTACGGCTTTGGTACTATTGCGGAGGGCTACAGATAACGTCTGGCATCATGATTTAGCGCAGTGCAGTTCCGTAATATAACGAAACATCCCTAGTAACAAGTGTAGTGTGTCCGAAAAATGGGACAAGGCGAAACGGAGGCAGTTTTGGAATCGAAGAATTATATTGGAAACCGTAAGAAAACATAATTATAGTGAAGCCTTCATGGCATCCGATCAATCATCAGATGAGTTGAAAATAAAACAAATTAGTATTCAGATGATTGAAAAGTGTACGGGGGACCACAACCACTTTCACGGATTGCAGAGGCGCACGCATATGAAGTCACAAAAACCTGTACAGCGGGGCTCCCAAGCTCACAGAGCGATGCCCCTAAGCTTCTGGTAGCAGCGCACAAAAACACAAAAACAAAGGGAGGAACGCACGACACGAGCGCTGAACTTCTACCAAATGTTTAATGAAAAGTAAACACCGAAGTCCTGTGCATTTTTTCCTTTGTCCGTGTGTTTTTGCATGCTGCGACTAGTTTTAATCATGCACCAACTCGCCTATGCATCGCCACATTGAGCCACTCAGCACCATGACAGATCAAGGTTCTTGCCCTCAAACCCTGTGAATGCATTGTCCTGCCGGTGTTTGCTTTTCTTGCTACAAGACCACTCTGGAAACTTTTTGATCGTACACATGCCAAAACAAATATGTACTCGAAACTGTTGCAGTTTAATCTAAAAAGCAGCAAGATATGTGGCGGCTTTGATTGCTCTTGCCCGAGCTCCTTTCGACCTCCGGCCTCCTGTCGTGACCCATCATGTTGTTTCATACCAACTTGGTTTCTGAAATAAATATCAGATTGGCCCATGAAGTATTTGGTCAGAAACCAGACAAGTGAAAAAAAAATCGCAGTGAAGGATTTGGGATCAGTAATTGCTGATATTTTACATCCACAACTAATGTCAAATGCCAAGCTTTACCACCAAAGTCACATAGGTGCACAGTTCAAAAGTATAAGTGTGCTGAAGGCTCCTAAAATAACTATTAAGCCATACCAAACTGAGCAAAAAATACATTTAGTGCAGCAGACTGTGCACTTAAAAAATATATAAGAAGGTAAAAATGCATGCCTAGATTTTGAGGAAAAAAAACAATAAGGGGACAACTACAAACAATATTTTTTTTAATTATGTGACATTTCTTGCAAGAGGATTAAATCTGGCACTCCGATGCGATGACGATACAGAACTCGCAATATTTCAGGAGTTATAAGCCCCATGTGGCACATCTTAAGGGGTAGGATGCATATAATGTGACTTTTAGACCTACTAAAACACTCAAAACGTGTTGATTTAAGGAGATATTGGACGGACAGCGATGTAATGGATTTGAGTTATTTGGGAGAACCTTTGGGAGAGACAAAAGTGAATTTTGTAGCAGCGACCTAAACAGAAGAACAAGTACATACTTAACACTTATTTCTTTCATCACAAATGCAACATTAAAATTTGTGTGTTGTTCTATGCAGCCACAAAGCGATTCCTCCTCTGCATTTCTACTCTTAAGTAAGCACTTAAGTAAGCACTCACTCAGAATGACATAAAATACTCAACTAGCTGTTAATTTTTGCTTAAGAGCACCAGACATGGCAAAATGAATGTTGTAATAGAATCATTCTGTTTGTTTAGGAAACCACATTTTGGCAGCCACTGTCGAAAAAATATATGATGGATAAACACGTATAAAGATGAGAAAAGGGTATTCAGGTACAAAATCAAACGTAAACCACATGCTACTAAAAATTCAGAAATAAAGTTTGATAATAACTTCAATTTTTGTTGTTTTTAATTCAAGAAGTTGTGAAAAGGTTGTATATCAGTCAAATTTAGTCATTATTCAGAGATCATCTGCACATATTGCTTCTAGACACTTTTAGAGTGATACACAACATGGTTGCGGAGTTGCCACTCCGGAGTTGGAATGATCCCGAAATCATTCCGCATTTTCGCGACCCCGGAATGGAAAGGGACTGGAATGGCGGCAACGTTGAGGGGAATGAAATGGGGATGAAATTAGATGCCTTTTGCTCGGAATGAAGTGGGAATAAAATGGGCCCGGTAATTTATATTTTTATTTACTTATTATTCTTTTTTTTTTTTTTGGGGGGGGGGTGGTTACATTCAACTATACCGAGCCAGTCAGCGAGTCAGTTGTTCAGAAATAAAATGAATAGAAAAAGAAGCGTCAAAGCAAAGAGCAGAGGGGGGTGGCGGTGCCGCCTTTCACGGACGTGTTGGCGACGAGGCTCCACTGGTGTTACACGAGAGTGGAACAAGAAACCTTGCAGCAAGCAAAAGAAACGAAGGGTGCGGCATAGAAAGAAACCACCATGCACGGCTCCTCAGCGTCCTTCTTGTCTTGTTTTTTTGTTTTTTTTTCGACGACATGAAGGAAGCGTTTGCGCGCAGAAACTGAGATTTGGGAGCGGGGGCGACTCATAACTCGCAGAGCTCCGATAACTCGTTGACTCGCGCGCCGCCGAAATATGATCATGTATTGTTTCTCATAGTTCGAGGAGCGTTGTTTAGCAGGTGGCCAACCCTGCTGCCTTCCACGTTCATTCGCGCGTACTCCTTTGAAGTGCGAAATCTGGGTTTGCTTCGGCATTAAAACAAAGCGAGATTCACATCTCTCTTCTCTTGCGTTTTGCTCCGAGGCTTGTTTTTTATACTGCATTTTTACGTGTAAGTCCGTCTTTTACTTGGTCTTAGTTCTGATGCTTATTTTCTGTGTTATACTTTTTTTGTACATTCAGGTGGATTAGGGTTACAAGCAAGCTAGCGGATTCCCATTCATTTCCTTTCACTTTAGTCTTTGCATACTTTGTTTCACCTTCCGATGGACCGCTGCGGACGCAACGAGTCACGCTCTGGCAATCCAGCACCATGAGTTTAGTAAAATCGGTGCTTTTTTGAGCATTTAGTTTATTTTTTTTGCATTTGTTTATGCGTTTGATGATGTCAGCTTTCAGCTGCTTATGTCGGCAACACAACAAGGTTGGGCAGTATCGTATTTCAGCAATACATTTCGTAACTGCATTTCTGTATTGCAATACATTTGTTCACCAGTGTCTCTATTCCTGTATCAAATACATGTGGAATGTTTCTTTTTATCGCGATACAATCGGAATGAATTGTATTTCGTTACATTTCTTGAGAAATACCCCCCCCCCCGAAAAAGAGAATAAAAAGTCAAAACGTTTTTTTTTTCATTTTTTTTTCTGAGGGCATTGGGGTTAAGGAGATATTGTTGCATTGTTACTATGCTGGGCAAGGTTCCTTCCGATTTTAAAATTATTTCACTGTTCTGAGAAATGTTGCGTATTCGGTACTCAAAACAGGTAGCGTACCAGAAGTTGAGTCGGAGCATCTTCTACCGCATGTCCCTAAGTAGGGATTGCATGAGTCATTCTTTACTGGCATTCAATGCCCGCTTCTAGTTAGTTAGAGCCTTGAGAAATAGGAAATCAAAAGAAAAGTGCTGCTGGGCCTGTGGCCGAGTAGCTGAGTCACAGTCCGCTGCAACACGAGTCTGGCGGTGGTTGACTTGAAATAGTAGGACGACTGAAGCAGTGAAATTCAACACATATCCGAATGTGTCTGGGCCTGTAATATTGCACTGCTGAAGGGTACGTCATCAGTCGACGTGAACGTGACACGACTGCTCTGGAGATCCGAAACCCAGGAAGGAGGCCAGACGTGGCCTTGCTGTGCCGACCCAGCCTTCGTACACCTGCGACTCGTCTCGAGCGCGCTGTTTCTTGGAGAGCTCGCACCTGTGCCGGACATCTCATGTCGCAATCCACGAGGTCTCTGTTTGGATGATGCTAGGAGAAACTTGAGGACTGCCATTCATGCGTTGGAGGCGGAGGGTCTGCACGAAGGACAGTCACAGCAAGAATGCCACCGTATCGATTTTTCAACCGTAACAAAAGATAAGACATGTGCTCCAGGATGCTTCAGGTAATCCATTATTCTCGAAAATTCTAAATGCAACTGCCTACATCATCTTCAACGAGGTAACCTACAGGGAAAGTACGCATTGTCCTTTCATACAGCAGCGTGGGAAAAGTTTCATGTTCAAGGCTACACCTACCGATACAAGAATACTAGTTCATTACACCGTGACGTCATGTGATCAGTGTCGACAGGGGCGCCCTGATTGGACAGGGAAGTGGTGATGTTATGATAGAATATATTTAGAGGTCAAAGTCTTTTCGCATCACTCGTCAGACAGACAGGATGCCAGGGAAGGGACCGCGGTCAATTCTTGAAACGTTTCTTTGAACCCATTGAAGACTCCTCTCCGTCCGGAACCACTACCTTCAAGGCGAAGTGCCAAGCCTGCGGGATAGTAGTTTTGGGATCAAAAACTTAAAGTTAATACTTAAAGCCTCATCTCAGTTGGCGTCTCAAAGACATTTGTAAAAATGCATTCCATTATCAGTATTTTTATTTCTGCCCTCCCTAAACTGTATTCATGTATTTGTTTTTCCAAAGACTTTTTGCCTCTTTTTAAAATGTATTTCCGATACGTATCGCGATGCATTTTCAGAGGTATATTTGAGTATCAGTTTTTTAGCTACTATTTTCATCTGTCCCAGTATTTGTATTTCCAAACACATTTTTGAGCATTTCTGCCCAACCCTGCAACACAATGTAGCTGTCAAGTGCTTTTTTTCCGTTTAGGAATTAGAGGAATGGAATCAGACGATTCAGCCATTCCAGGAGTGGGAATGGGCCCAGTGTCCCGATTCCTAGGAGTTGAAAGGAATGGAATTATCGAAAACTCTAAATCCCCGGTATGGAATTGGAATCAAATGGGGATGCCCATTCCGCAACACTGATACACAATAGTGTGGTGCAATAAAGAAACTGTCTCAAATAAATAATTAGCTGAATCTATTAAATATATTTTGAAGGAGGTAATACAGGTAATAAGTAAATGACACATTCAGTAATGATAAAATTGTAGGAATAGGTATGTTGACATATTTATTTGCGATTTCTGGGATAGGATCAAACATAGTCACATTCTAAAATTAGGTGAAATATTTTAAATTGAATTATTATGCAACATATTACAACCTTTAAAGTATCTGAAGAATGTGATGGCAAAATTCACAGACCACAGAAAGAATAAAACACACCCGGACGAAGGACGACGAACATATCTTTCAATTAACAGCATGAATGAGCTTAAAAGCACTGCCTGCATTTCAGACCGCCAAAATTGAGAGAGAAATTGAGAAATGAAAGGGAGGCAGAAAGAGAAAAAGGAAAGTGTCAAAAATTGTAAGGAAGGAAATAAGTTAAAACGTGAAGTAACAGCATGATTTACAATTTTATCTTTACACTAGCCTTCTCTCTTCGTGCCTCCTTTCTCTGAATAATCTTGGCAGTCTGAATTGCAGGGAGTGCTTTGAAGCTCATTCATGTTGTTGTTAGTTAAAATAATGGTTTGTCCTCCTTCGTCCCGAGCACGTTTTATTCGTTCTGTGGTCCGTGAATATAACACCCTATTGCGGTGTAACGATGGATTTCTGAAAATGAGATTGCAAATGTGGGTAGCCAGTGACAAATTAAAGGGCAACTCCACTCAATTTAAAAAATTTCGAGATAGTGGATGATCTTACTTTAAAAGCACTCATGAACAACTATACAAAGTTTGTTTTAGGAAAAAGAGAATATTGTTTGTGCAACTTTGCTATTTTTAACTAAAGTCGCAAATTGGAACCGAAACTTCAGCAAAGGGCGTGCAGCGACGTCAGTTGCATGTACACTCATGTCCACGGCGGATGCAAGGGGTTACGTGATTTACCCCACTCGCTGGGTCAACTCTATGTAGTATTGTCTGAACCGACTGGACATGTGTTGGCATTGAAAGAGGAAAAAGCCGGTGTATGCAACAAACATCATCATGATAGCACATTTGAACGAAGTGCACTGTTGGCTAGCTTGCACATCGCTCGCTAAAATTAGCAGAATAGCGCTTGTCAAACTTTGGAGTTCAAATTTAATATACAAAACGATTTCAGTTGTAGCCTTCCTAGGTGATTATAAAGAGAACTGCTTCGTTTTCTCAGCCAAACTTCAGCAGAGTTGCCCTTTAATGCCTCTCATGAGGCTCAATATCATGAAGGAAATAAACCATACCTCTGGATCAACTCAAGTGTGGTTCACGTACTTTTGGCATACTGGATGTGTGAACAATAATCAAGGGCGAAGAGGAGCTCCACAGCTTGCAGGGAGCCCAAATCTTCCACCATCACCGTATGGTCCACGAACAGCTGGCACCTGCATCCGAAAACTGAGCGACCTGGGAAAGAAACAAGGGATTAATGAAATTAATGCGGAGAAAATGTGCTAGTATCAGATGTATCGACCTATCTGGTCAAGTGACCAGAAAAGTCACCTGACCGACACCCCCCCGCCGGCTTTTTCTTGAAATAGGGCTCTTACCACTCACGCATTAAAATGAAGAAAAAATACCATCGTCATATTCACATCCGGAAACTTCTATAGAGGTATTACCAGCAGAAACACTGACTAGGTATTCACACTGATATAGGATTGTGACGCATATCTGAGACTGATATGCGTTAAAATCACAGATAAGGCAACCCTTATCTGCCAAGCCAAATAAGGATCGCCTTTTGCAGTTGCACATGGTTGCTCAACACTATTTATAGTGTTGAGCAACCACACCCAGTTATGGCAGTTAAGTTATGCGAAGTGCTGCCGAAGGCTTGAAAAAAACAAAAAAATTGTATATGAGTATTCAGAATATAACATTTTTTGTTGAGTTTGTGAATAGAATCAGTAGCGTGGAAGTCTGATGCCCACGTGCGATGCCAGTCGTCGGTTTCGTTTTAAGTGCTTTTGCTAGAGATAAATCAGCGGAATGCGACCACACATTCCACGAGCAGAAAAGTTGGCTGTTGCGGTTCGGTAAGACGCAGAATGCAGGCCCGAACAATCAAATGCCTCAAAGGCACCTGCTGTTTGGGCTGCATGCCATTCTGTGGCACCTGCACTCACAAAACAAAATAAAAACTTTTTTTTTTGTTGGCTCACCGAACATTGATTGTCGAGTCGAAGTATGGTATAATACCAGGACATGTGCTTTACATTGGTGCTCGACAAGGCTGCCGAAACCAAACGATGTGCTCGTCCATCTAGCTCTCGTCCAAATCGACACATCAGTCTATGGTTACACCACTGCAGTATTCCAGCCTCTGGTTACACCACTACAGTATTCCAGCCTCCATAGTTACACACAAGGAGCTACAATCGAGTCACTAGGAGTCATCTGCATTGATTCTTCTGCTCTCTGACTCTCAAAATGGCACCACCCACGATAAAACGGTCTATTGATTGTTGTTTGAGAATTCAAAACAAATTAAAAAAGAAAGCGCCTTCAAAAGTACAAAGCATGCAACGAAAAGACACGTGAAGCTCAACCAGCACAACAATTACAGGAGAAGCAGGCAGACTGTTACGAAACTCTTCTGTGATTTCTGTTGTCACCTAAGAAAAGTCAGAACACATGTGTGGTTAATTGAGAAATACACAAAATGCTGTGAAAATACCATACATCTATGGGTCTTCATTTATTCACAGAGAATGTAGAACTGTGGGACACAAGCAAGACGACGTAAGTTGGATCGCAAAGAATGATGCCCGAAGAACTTATCGTGGCCGGCGACTTTACTGCAGAAGCACGAATGTGGGGACACAAGCGAGAGAATGACAAAGAATGCAATGACTTAACGCGCGCCAAGCAGGCCAATTTATATCTTCTCAAAGAAAAACAGACTGTCATTCGCATCGGCAAACGTTGCACTGAGAACGACACCACAGAAGACTTGATGTGGGCCAAACACAACATCCAAGCCCAATAGAAAACTGCTTCGACGCCTTGGGGAGCAAGCACCTACCCGTCGAAACAAAATTAATGACAGAAAGACACCCCAACACTAAATGACAGGTCAGGTTCATCAACCTAGCACCTGAAAAGTGTCTAGGTGAGGCGAATAATGAAAGCCACATCAACTCAGAAGTACCAAGACAAACAAGACGACCCAGGCCCCGACCCTCATCTCCCCAACTTGTGTGCTCTCAGACTACAAGCCCAACAATGCTACAGGAGAAACAAGGACTGACAACTTCAAGCCAATTGCAATGCGACCACGGTGAAAGTAAAAAAAAAACACCCAGAAGCTCCGTAACAATTTGGGTGCAATCTCCGAGATAACACACGACGAATGTGGGGCACAATCAAAGTACTCTGGCAAGAAGGACAAAAACTTTAAATCTATTGGTTCCTGGTACACCAAACCATTCCCAAGAAAATGAAACAGCGTATGCCGCCGCAAGTGAGTTCCTGTCTTCCCTTATCCTTCCCGTCCTTGGCGACAACAGTGCCACTTTTATTGAAGAAGACACAAGGGATCCCCTATTCTCCCAGGAAGCCGAACGACAGGCTGCTGAAACCCCTCAAGGCTCTACTCAAAGACTTAGGCCAACTCCCAGATGGTAATTATACCATCTGGGAAGGGGTTCACCTAAGGAGACAACGGACCCACACCACTATGGTTTCCAAAGAAACTGCGAAATATAACACCCACATGAAGAACATGGTGCATAAGAACTGCCATACACAGGAAAAAGACAAGAGCCTATGCGCCCACTGCCTGGTCACAGTCTCAGAAGCGCACTCCTGGTACTGCCCACACATGCATGTCAAGCAACCCCAAGCGAGTCAACCTCAAACCTTTAACGAGTCGGTTAATCCCACAGGTAGTCGGGAATGCAGAAAGGCTATTCTCAATTCCCTCCTCACTTATGTGAAAGAGGTTCGTCTCACCAACTTTATTTTCATCTCACCATTATTTTCTTTAACCCTTCATCCAACCTACAGGAGATAGCGTCTGCTGAAACTAAAGGATGCGGTTCCTGTTATTTTTTCACTAATAAGGACTTTTTAATGACATGTTGTCCTAACGCTCAATTACAAATAAAAGTGTTAATTTTGCATCGATGTATCGGCTGATATCTGTCCCAAAGCCTCATTGCAAAAAGAAATACAAAGCGAATTGAAAGTACATTGTGTCTCTTTGCATGTTTGTTTCGAAACAAATTGCACCTGAACAGCACGTGGTGTCGAACGAGCACAAGGGAGCAAGAAAAACGTAGAACACCGAAACACTACGTCTCATGATACTGCTAGAGTTCCTCCGGGCATACGAAACACTCAAAAGCACAAGGAAAAGACCATATTACCCTAAACGCTACGCACCTCCAGCGCGTGGCGCACACCGTCCGCACACGCTTGGGGCGAGCAATGCATATTAGTGAATCCAGACAACTGCGCGACTTATCTAAAACAGTGGTGCGACAGGTATTCATTAAACAGTTCAAGGAAGGAGATGTATTGACTTACCGTGAAAGCTACAGGTTTGCGTACGGCGAACCAAAAGCACGTCCGCAAAGTCGCCGAATTGCGCGGGATCTGCCTAGTCTCGCTCACTGCGCATGCGCCAGGGGTGGCTTCACGCCGACAGCGTCCCGCGGAGCGCGGGAAAGAAGTTCACGTGACCTTCCGCCTCTCCGAATAAAAGGGCTGCATTGACTGCGCTTGCGCAGCGCGCCGACTGTGTCTGTTCGGCCGGGTGCGTGGTGGGGTTTACGGCAAAACTGCAACGGCGGCTCGTGAGCGGCTATGGTCCCGTTTGCGTTCCCTGTAATTTTACGGTTTTTCTCTAACTGCGTAGGGTTCCACGGAGAAGTCGACTAAAAAGGCACATGTGGCGTTGTTCACGAAATAGGTGACAAGGGAGATCGATTGGGAACTTTGTCCGGACCTGGCAACACAAGCGTTCCTTAAGCGCTTAGCCGGTTTACTTCAAGACGAAGCCTTCCAAGTTTATTTATTCAAGGAACGCACTTAAATGTAAAGATAGGCAAAACTGAATAAAGAAAAAAACTCTGGAGCATGCTTCGTTGCAAACATCTCAATGATCACTTTAACAACATATTTTAATATATATATTTTTTGTGGATAGTTCCTCATGGTGGGGCGGGTTCTTTGACGGTCTAGTACGTTGATTCAAGATATTCTTGTACAACCCTATCGGTCGAAGACTTGACCAAGAAAGAGCTCAGAGGGTTGATGAGCACGATAAATGTTGTAGTTAATTCAACACTCTAAACGTGCACATACAACGAATGCCAAGAGCATCAGCATCTGTCCCCGTCATGGTTTCTTGCTAAAGAGATTCACGTCACTACATAACGCGTAAAGTGCTTACCTAAAGGATGCGCAAGCCGGCACCATACGTAAAATCTGGATGCCCAAACAAGAAATAATGACGTTTTGTAGCGTTAGCTACACTGGCCGAGGTTGAGCAGTTTCGCGTGGCTCTCATAATGAGCCGTACTCCGTGCTGCGCAAGCGCGAGGAGCAGTGACGTCACATGGCGCACAGCTGGCTGGGCGGAGCCACCGTTGCCGCGGGATCCGCTGCCACCACCCGCGCCTCGCCAATCTGCGCAAGCGCGAGGAGCAGTGACGTCACATGGCGCACATGGCGGAGCCACCGTTGCCGCGGGCTCTACGGCCACCGCGCGCGCCTTGGCGGTGTTCGCATTCCAGAGGAGTGACGTCATAGCCACGGCAGACGCACTGGCGCCGTCGCATGCCCAGCCCTGTGCCTCCGTTGCGCAGTAGCCAAGTCTGACGCTGCGCCGGAGCTGCTTGATAGCGCCTCTCATTTTGTGCGTATAAGCTCACGCTACGTATATCCCTGGCATAGCCGAGCTAAGCAGCGCAATTTTTTTCTGGAAACTTTAGTTGATGGAACACAAGACAAAACTCGGGTCGCTGCATGCAGCAAAACAATCACGACGCCAAGGAAAAAAAATGTTGCTTCTGCGTGAGATAATTTAGGCAGGCCAATTATTCAAAACTACCTTAAACGAGAACTAGAAAGTGAGCAAAACAGAAGTCTGAGATTTATGGTTTTCTGATTAATTTTTTACGCTAGTGTTTCTGTTTTGCGAGAGCGAGCGAATCTTCCTGAGCTCACATTAAGGTAAAATATATCTCGATTGACTCCGTTTTACAAGATCTACCACCTCAACAACATGCTTAGAAAAATTTTACTTCCAAGTCCCATTTCGTTTTTGTAGCGGTGCAGTGGTTGAGCTGTTTCGCTTGGCTCTCATAATGAGCCGTGCTCCGTGCTGCGCAAGCGCGAGGAGCAGTGACGTCACACGGCGCACAGCTGGAGGGGTGGAGCCGCCGTCGCCACGGGCTCCGCCACCACCGCGCGCGCCTCGCCGGTCTGCGCAAGCGCGAGGAGCAGTGACGTCACACGGCGCACAGCTGGATAGGGCGGAGCCGCCACCGCCGCGGGCTCGGCGCCACCGCGCGCGCCTCACCGGTCTTCTCATTTGAGACGTCATTGCCGCGGCAGACGCACTGTCGCCGCCGCGTCCCCAGCTGTCCGCCTCCGTTGCGCAGTAGCCAAGTCTGACGCTGCACCAAGGCTGATTAATAGCGCCTCTCATTTTGTGCGCCTAAGCTCACGCTACGTATATCCTGGCATAGCTGGGCTAAGCCACCGCAATTTTCCACGACTAGACAACAGCTGTAGAGAAAGGCCATATTTGCCTCCACCACCTCCTACGCCAATTCCTTTCTCTCTTTGACAATATTAGAATGGAATGCTTCGACTGATAACATAGTTACAACTGGCAATATGGACGTATTTAAAAGCTACTAGGTGAACATTTAAATATCTGTGCAAACGATGCTGAGCCTTAGCATGTTAATAGCGTGTATTTATTTTTTTAGTATTTATTTTCATTTTTTATCGCTGTTCTCTGGTTTGTATTACTATGTTTATATATTGAAATGTTTAGTTTTACATTTCTGTGTCCCTGCTCACTGGTTTATATTAATATGTTTATGTATTAAAATGTTTAGTTTTCTATTCCTTGTGTCGCTGCTCACGTATTTGAATTACTGTTTCTATATTGAAACGTTTTGTTTCCCATTCCTCGTGTAATGCCTCATAATAGGGTCTTCAATGTATTATGAAATAAAGAAAACAAATTAAAAAACGGTAGTATCATGCAACAGGTATTACCGGGATGATACGGCAATGTACAGTCGGGAGCAAAAGTTTGCGGGGCACGGCAGTGCGTGCCGAAATGCATCGCCGCGCCGTGTGACGGCGCACCGCCACGTTAAAAGCCGCGCTTCGCGCATGCGCGCCCTTCATGCTGGCAGTCATGTCTCTTTTGCTCGTTTCTGTATGACTCACTCCTGATAATCGGAGTCGTCGACAGGGCGGAAGTTGCCGTCTCACTGGCTGTCACGCCTCGCGTCCTCTTCAGCTGCCTCAGCAGCCGCGCTGGGTGACAAAGCGCCTGGTTACCCCACCCCGGGAGCTCCGTCACAAAGCGCGGCGGCTGAGGCGGCAGAAGCAGACGCGCAGCATGAGCCAGCGAAGCGCTAACTCGCGCCCCTGGCGCCGACTCCTGTTATCAGGAGTGTGTCGGAAAGAAACGAGCGAAAGAGACTTGATAGCGAGCACGAAAGGCGCGCATGCGCAAAGCGCGGCATCTTAATGCTGCGGCGCGCCGTCGGACGGCGCGGCGATGCATTTCGGCACGCGCTCCCGTGCCCCGCAAACTTTGCTCTCGACTGTACGTTCTTGCAAAGTAAAACATACCAACGGAACTACAGTGAAGCTGCGGCAGGTACAGCTGGCGTACTCCCTGGAATCCTCCGAGTGCGACAATACAGACTACGTGCTTTTTTGGGGAAGGGAGAGGGAGGGAGATTGTGGGAAGTTTTGGCTCGAGCAAGCGATGAGGGAACGCTACGAGAGAAAAAGATGGGACAAAAGGTGAAAGGGACCGGATGCTAAGAGAAAAAAAAGAAGACGGGATCCCGAGCGATGCAAAAACAATTAGGTACCCAATGTTGTCAAAAGAGTAAACTAGCTCATGACGTTTAACTAGACTAAAGCGTCAACCTAAGACACACTAAACCCGTCACCCAAGAGCATGTCTTCGTAAACTAAAACCACAACTTTATGACATCGGGGGATGTTCGTGACCATCACTGTTTACCAATAGCATGTACTTTTATATTGTAAATAAAATAATAGGGCTATACTACACCCTCGAATTTCCCAAATACACTTTTTTATTAACAGTGAAGTGACAAAATCTGGCCCAGCTGCGTTCTTTACCTTAAAGCTATTAAGATGCCAATTACATTCACTGATGTAAAAACAAGTTGGAAGTACAAAAAACATTGTTAAACAGAAAATCGGTCAATGAGACGCAGTCACGATAGTTTGAAGTGAAGCAGATCTAATGCCCCTGAAATGCATACATGTTTTATCAAAATCAGAACATATCAAATTTCTTACTTCCGGTTGCGGTGTGGCCTACTCCAAATAACCATAAAGATTGACATCAAAACTAATGCGTAACTTCATGCAACAAGTTAACTGAAATGTTCAGCTGTTAAAATAATAAGCTTGGATTAACTACCTTACAACTGGGATGAGCTGAGTTAGTCGGTTTTTATATATCCCAGGTAAAACCAGCTGTACAAGAAAGGATGGAGAAACAGAAAAGAGCAACCGATCGCCGGACTACCCATCATTTTTTATAAGTTGTCCTCCTATTCTACTAGTTTTTATGCGTATTCCTTTGCTTCGTATTTATTTTCCCTTTTTAATCCTTTATCCCGTTGACCCATTCCTCCTGTTTGCACTAAGCAGTAAGGGCGATCCTCGAAAGAGCTTTTCTTAAGGTTTCGAGCATATTGAGGTGGAGCTCACACAGTTTTCTTCTTCTTCTATTGCCGAGGCCTCCGAAATCTCATTTGCAAGTTGTTTTCTTATGGTGCCCTAAGATGTGTGCTTGGTAAAGTTTTGCATTGCATTTGCAAGTTCGAGAATGGGCAGCGAGGTCTCCCTGACCCGCGAGGTTTTTAGGTTTGCTACATCTGCACGTGCCCAGTCGTTTATGCAGCGCTCCGTCTCTCCTATATTGCGGCGCCCACATGTCAGTGGTAGGTTCTAAACGCCTCGCCTTTGGAACGCAGCATGGTTTGTATTGTGCCTGGTGTCAAGCTTGCCTTTCTTGTCGGTTTGTGCCTGATTGACCTCGCGGCATAAGGAATAAGCCTTATTTGGTGCCGGACACACAACTAGAACGTTCTGCCGGTTCGCTATCTTTTTTACAGCTAAGCTGTATTCCTCTGCCTGCCGAGGAAATGCTCGTGTCATTGGAGTTGTAATAAAAAAACTCACGTGGGAACACTTGAAGGCAAAACAGCATATCTCCTTTGAAATCAGGCATACAGCATACAGTTCACTATCTGTTTCAATAAAGAAACCCACAAAGCAAGCATCAAAACCACATGATGGATAATAAGGCCCGTGTGAACAATAGAAACGTCCTCCCACGCGTTCCGGTAAAGATTATGTTTGCTGCTGCTTCGAAAGCGGTTGACGTCATTCGAAGCCCTCGTGTGAAATGCAAACTGCATAATGGATGGTAACGGCGTCTGCCAACAATGCGATGCAAGTTCCTTCTCCCCGCGTGTGTTATCGTGTCGGCGTTGGCACGGGAAAAAATACATCAGAAGATTGAAGGGAAAGTACGAACACCACGCTTGCAACATATAGCACAACATTCGTTTAAAAAAATAATAGGCACAAAATAAGCATCCTAACCATATATTGAACGATAAGGAGCTTTTGTAAACGACGCGAAGCACGTAGCGCTCACCGTATGCGTTCCCGGTGAAGATTACTGTTGCCCAAGCTGGCGCGGCGACGGCAGCTTGCTGGGTTGGGAATGTCGTCACTAGCCTTTCATATATAAAGAAGAAGCCGCCCATACCCCGTTTCCCCTTACGTCCAGATACAGCACATGCTACGAGCTACCTTAGCCCATTACGTCTTGTGGACGTGGCCCGTGAGACGCTTTTTGCGCGTCGCTGAGCCCCGTCTCTAAGGTCACGTGACACTCACACGGTCTTCGATTGGCTCCGACGGCTCGTAACGTCCGCTGCGCTTAAGCGTAAGATGAAACGGTGTATGGCATCTGATACTAGTGTTGCTGCAGCGTCGCGATAAATAGGCCACCTATAGTTAGGAGTCCCGAGGAGAAGCGTGAATACTAGGAGTGGAAAAGGAAAAAGAAACGGCAATACGAACAGCGGCTGCGTGCTGCCACAGGCGGCGGCATTTCGTAGAGTGCAGTAGACAATCCTTGCAAGTGATACCACAGGTTTGCTTACCAACCACCTTCACAGCGTAGATTAAAGCCACAACGTTTTAATTTGTGGGTGACCCTTGAATATATGGAACCACTGCAGGATGATTCTTTATTTCTTCGCTCGTTATTTACTCTGCATTGTTCCTCTTGACAGTACGGCATATTTTTTTAACATATATAGGATACAAGGTGTTTCGAAAACCTGCGTTGTGAAGTCGAAACATTTGAGCATCAAAGTTTTGCTGGACTTGATGTGGGCAGGTGTTCTTTACGCTTACGAAGAGGGATGCGAGGGCCACTTTTTGTTATTATGTTTTTTAATGTTCGAATTTATAGAGAAGGAAAAACCTTCCGCGATCGTGCTTGGTATTGCCAACAAACATGTCCTGCTTGGAATTCCAACGCCAAATCAAGAAACCGAATTGAGATATCCAGTGGAGTTTCAGGGTGAAAGTGAAAATGAATGCGTAGGAATTCCATGCAGGTCAAGTCTGTTGGTGATGCAAGCACAATCGGAGAAAGGGTTTCTTTCCTGGGAATCCGAACATTAAAAAATATAAAGCAGTAAGTGGCCATCGCAGCCCTCTTCCCGAGAATAGAAGAGCACACCACATCAGTCCCAACAAAGATTTGATGCCCAGAATTACCGGTTTTACAATGGCGCGTATAAAAACCCTTTTTTGCCATTATTTTGAAAAAAAAATATGCCATGCTATCAAGAGGAAAAGTATAGAGTGCAAAACTAGAAAAGAATTCGAAGAATAACTTTGCAGTGGTCTTGAATATTCATGGGATCGCCCACAAATCGAAAAGATAGCGAGGACGGTAAAAGTTGTGTGCTCGGCACCAAATAAGGATTATTCCTTATGACGCAAGATAAATCAGGCACAAGCCAACAAAAAATAAGTGTGACAGCCGGCAGAGGACATCCTAGGTTCCGCGCAAAAAGTGTGTCGTTTGGAAAATAAAGTTGACATGTAGGCGCTGCTATATTGTTCAGACCGGACGCTGCATAAACCACCATGCATGTGAATATGTAGCCAACATAATAACCTCACAGGACCAGGACAACTCGCTGCCCATTGTCGAACTTGCAAATGCATTGCCAAGTTTGAGAAAGCAGGCATCATAGGGCACCTTCTAAGCCACCTTCAACGGAGATGTTGCTGGCCTCGACTATAGAAAGAGAAGGAAACTGTGTGAGCTCCGACTCAATAACTCTGCAACCTAAAAAAACACAAAAAGATATTTCTGCAGGGCGCCCGTCGTGCTCAGTATAAGTAGAGGGAAGGACGCAACGGTATTCCAGATATAGAAAATAAAGGAGCAAAGCGATACACATACGAACTAGTAGAAGAGAAGGACGATTTATGAAAATAGTTGGTAGTCCATCGCTCGGTTTTTTTTCCGTTTCTCTTTCCTTTCATATTTAACTGGTTCCACCCGTAATAAACTACCTCAAAATAACTTCTACCATACACCCAAGTGTAAACGATGTGGCTCGCTTTTAACTGTTATACGTATATGCGTTAGAAGGAAATGTTCAACTGTTAGCATAAATTGTGCGAAATAGTTACATGAAACAAACTTACATTTTTGTACACCTAGGTTTACTTAAACTTGCGTATTCTCAATTGTCAAAAATATGCCACCAACACATTATCGCTTGTCGCACTGACACAATAATGTGTACCTTTGTCATGATACCAGTCACCCGCTTTTTGTACGATCTTGCTTTTCATGTTTACTAGCATTTCTTTGTCATTATGTGTGTTTAGTATGAGTATCCTGTTTTTTTAATTCTGTACTTTAATAACATATTTCACCTTGCAGCTATTTCCACGTCGATGGAATTGTGATTCGTACTCACCTAGACAACAATGTAATTGGCTCCGGAGATTGCCGTATGACTGGACCAAGCGTCTTCGATGGCAGTATAGGCACCTACCAAGTTTCAATTGTGAGACCTATTTCTATTTCCGCAGTAGATATTCAAACATTGGTATCTACTCTCTGCACTGGAATAACTTCAGAAAATATCCATTTATAATTTAGTTGTTAAAATTTGTGACTGTCGCTAGAGGATAATATCAATACGCGTGAAATATAGACAATGTGTAAAACGCTAGATAAACACATACTTGGTCCTCATAAGTTGAAAGCCTAAAGTGTCTTCTGACATTAAAAATAGCAGTCATTGCATCACTCCAGAAAAGATAAACAAAGTTGGAGCTTCTCAATTTTTACTTGATTCTATTTAAATTTTGGCATCATGTTAGCAGTCATTGCGTTACTCCAGAAAAAGATAAACACAGCTGGAGCTTTTTTTAATTTTACTTGTTTTTATTTAGGTTTTTTATATGTTTATTAGATTGCATAATTACTTCAATCGCGTGGTCATTCAATTATCAAGATAACGCATTCTACTGCTCGCATTAACGTATCTTGGTCCTAAAAGAAGTAAGTACCTAGGTTATTAAATTATGAATAGCCACACATTCACAGTGAGCCGGTGCGGTCAAAGACTAAGATACCGAAACCTAAACGAGAAAAGCGACCTAAATGCGACCCAGATATGAAGGCTGCATGTGCACCGGGCGCGTGTAGCGCTGTGTCCATTACGGTTACCTTATGTTTTGTGATCTTCTTCTTGCTGTCTTTGTTTTTTATAACGCAGTTAGCCCTCTGACACTTTATTTCAAGGTCGTGTCATTCTGCTTATACTTCTCGATATGTGTGATCGTAATCCTGGAGTTAATTAAACTTCAAATGGTCAAGATTGTAATAGTTAGTGTTAATTCAATATCTCCTTTAAAATGTGGGTCAAATTGATGCTGCGAAATGGGCCAGTCGCACAAGGAAATCGGAAGGTAAAAAAGAAACTAATTGAGATATTATCAGGCCGTTGCGCCGCGACGTCCATAGCAACTAAGATGACACCAAAGGGTCGGCACTCAATCCGGTTGCCAGAACGTATTCAAGGACGGACACCACCACCGAAAATCTCCAATGAAGTGCCTTATTTCACTTAGACCAGCAGACGAGGTTTTGTTGTCGGCTGTAGGAATTCAGGCAACTGATGTCTCGGGATCGGTGTGTTGCAAAGTCTGCAGGTCCACAAGAGGTGATCGGTTTTTAGTTGGATGTGAGATCCGGAATATCGGTACCGTGGTGTTCGAAAATACTAAGTTGGGTTTCGTTTGAGTTTTGTTGTCCCATTCGCGGAGAATATGACACCAACCGCCTCACCTGTGCAACGCGCCTGAGTAAACCGGTTTGGGGTCGACGGATTCCCTTATGTATAGGGTCGAGTTAATGGGTGAGGCAGGAGAGTTGTTATTTTATTATTTATATTACGAAATATAAACTGTATTCGTTGTTGTAAGGAGCTTTGTAAATCGTTGGGTGGGGTGCGTCGTGGTATGTGCTGTACTGTTCTGCATGTCATATTGCCGTCCATGTATATATACTATTTCCAAGGATCCCTGCACGCCACACTGCGCGCGTGGCATCATGAAACCTAAATGGGTATTGAAACGAGTAGCAGGGTATCGATTTTAATCGCCTCTTTTACCAACTCGTGCATCTCAACACTGAATAAAAATCAAATCATTGCTCACTTGCAATGCACCCAAAGATCTGCGAAAGAGCCTAAAACACGCGGTATCTCCAACATTCCACCTAGAATGTTCGAGCGTCAAACATTTGGACTCATAATAAACGCGAACATTTTGAATGCATGCAGTAGCGTTTCATTATTGTCGTTTCGTTGGGTTCAAAAGACGCGCGAAAAATGATTGGCTCAATCAGACTGGCTCTATGGAAAGGCGATTGGCTGCATTGTCTCCATCGGAGTATAGGCAAGAACGCAATATATACAGTACCAGACCAGGAAGCCAAAGATACCTCCTTGGACGCAGGCGCGCTTTGTTCTCATGTCCTAACATTTTCATACCTCTATTTGCATATTTTTTTACAGGCGGACGCTCTATCCTACGTCACTACCCAGAAGAATGTATTCAGAAGGTCATCACTGATGATATCATTCTCGATGCTTATGTGGTGGTACAAGAAAAGCCTTTTATACGATTTCACTTACGGTATGGAGTGCGGCCGCGCCAGTCATGACGTAATGTTTTCTGTAAGTCACTCGAATGGAAAAGACTGTCTGGTAACATCATACAGCAAATCTCTGAGTCGCATTAACCTAGCAAGCAGCCAAATGTAAAAAAAAAAAAAATTTGGTATTTGTTTTTGATCAACAAAATATGCACAAACGCTAGAACGGTGAAGCGAAGTTTGGCGAAACAGTCAGGCTGTCCATCTATATCTTCGACCTTGTGCCGTCTATTTTGTATATTTTATTTTATTATGTAATAGAAAATACGCTAGGACATGGCAGGCTGTAAGGGGTCACTGGCACTAGCAAAAATTGCCATTTAGAAATGTTATTCCCCTGAAAGGATTATTAGTACTCTACAGAGTAGTTCCCAACGAAGACGAGCCTTACGCTCGAATAACCAATAAAAATATGGAGCTTTCCAAAATGCAGCATCGCCATGCGGATAGCTATTTTGTTCTGGGTATAAGCATCTGTCCTGCTAATGGCGGCCTTTTGGTGGGTGATGAGGAAAGAAATGGGAGACGGGCTAGGATGTGAGGTATGGGCATGCTTTTCTATTGTCCGCCTTATTGTGGTGTGTCAGTGTGGTGAAACTTATAAGCCTACGTACACTACTCACTGGAAAGTATCGCATAAATTACTGATGCTATCTTTCGGCACACGCAAGACAAATTATAATCGCTAAATGAAGCCCTTTGGGACTATAATAAAAACAAATTGGCAGGCACGCACTTGGTCCACAAGCGCCGTGGCACATTTGATTAAAAGTGTTACGTTTTGCTATTGTAAGCGCCTGGCACAGAGCTTTAGTTTTGTGTCCACATGAACATTGAAACACTCACAAAACACTGTCACTATTTGACGACATGGAACACTGTCACTCTTGCTTCCTTCCCTTGATGTAAATAAATGAATGTCTCCAAATAGACCATTATAAAAAAATGCTTCTGGCCTGTGCCATTTTCGTGGTACGTGCGTGCGGCGCTCATTGCTCGATTTTGGAAGCCACGAATGCGCCCGTGCTGAAAGCTGGAGATCGCACGCTGGGCTCTGGATGTGTAAACATTTGAAATGTTTATATCTACTAGATATTTTCCGCTATAAGCTTGCAGAAAGTTAAGTTGTGATGTTAACTTCTAAAAAAACACTGAATTTAGAAAACGGTTTATCAAATAGCAGTGGAAGCCTCGCGATTTGTTATCCCCAGCTCAAATGGCAAACAAAATTTAGCAAAGACGACAGGCGTGTTTTCTAATTTGCACGTTCTTTACAAATACTGCCAGTCATCTCCACGGTTGACGCAAATATATGGTTGGCCAAAATCGGTAGTATGACGATTCGTCTTTAATATCTGCGACTAAGAGTGGTCCCACCTTATATGCTTTGTGTGTAACTGGATTATCGTGGTGCCATATTTCAGCTGAGAGCGGCACCACAACTGCGAAAATAATCTAGATCACCAAACAAATAATTTAAACATTTTGATAATGAGTGGTGGCGCAAAATGATTTACAAATATGAGGAAGGTAAAACATATAAACAATTGAGGATTTATGTTTCTATTTACTGCTAAATTATACTCCAACATATAGAAATAAATTGCTGAAGCCGACCATTTCCTTAGCATCCACTAACTCGCAAGTGCAATGTGGTGCTGCGTCCCCCATACAACAATATTGATAAATCACCAAACAATAGGAAGAATACAATTTGGCGTCTGCAGCAGCAGAGTACTAACGTGAAATTCTAAAAATAACGCCAACTAGAAGAAACGTCTTCAACGGCGGGTTATGTTTATTGAGAAAGGGGGAGGGGGTTAAGTCTAGTAAACCGGAGATGGGAAACAGAGGGACTCCTCAAGGCTCAGTCTTCTCGCCTTTCCTCTTCAAAGTCGACATGATCGGCCGACGCAGAATCTTAGAGAAATACACTCGAACTTAAATCACTAACTCTGTACGCTGACGGCGTCGAGGACTCTGGGTGGTTGGCGGCAATGACATGCACGTGCAGAATATACTGCAGCAGGCAATAAAATAGACGCAGCGGAAAAGTGCCTCGAACCGGAAGCCTTAGGTCGCTCCCCGACAAACTTAGAGCGGCTGCTTCATCGACCACCACGAAGAGGAAGAAAAACCCAGCCACCGAAGAACCACAAACTCAGCTATACGCCAGCGGGAGCCCACCCATTCCTGTATTAAAATGTTTAGGGTATTATGTCTGAATATTCAGGTGAACGGTCAGAACATTGAGACAATCTGGACACTCGAAAAATGTGTGTATTAAATCACCCGCCTAATTTCGCAGGTAAATACCCTAACGCGGAATTAGGAAGTCAACTTAGTCAGGCTGGTCCAGGCATTCGTCCTGAGTCGAGTAACCTACGCCGTTCCCTTTCTTAACCACAAGGTGGATGAGCGCAATAAAATCAAAGCTTAATAAAGGGAGCTTACAAGCAGGCAATCGGCATACCAATCATGACCTCTAAAAGCACTTTGAAGCCCTAGGATTGCAAATACGCTCGACGAGCTGGTACAAGCACAAATGATAGCGCAGCTGCAGAGGACCACCAGGAGCCCGACTGGCATAAACATTCCCCAAACACAACATATCAACTACGAAGGAAGACTCGGGGATAAAGACGATATTCCTCGCGACATCTCGTGACGTAAACACATCTTGCCATTACCAAGAAACATTTATCTCGTGCACAATACCGAACGCAGACAGGCGAGATCACAGGCGACACACAAGAGGTTCGCACACCTCGAGGACGTGGTTTACCTGAACGCCGAAGATTATAGCGGAGGTGACGCCATTGCCATATTGGTAGTTGATCAACAGGGCATTTCAATCGCCTATGGAAAAGGTCCTCATGACGTCACCCGTGGTCGGGGAAGAGGTGGCCTGTACTGGCAACGACCTCGTCCTCCCGCACCAAATACGAAGTAAGCAACTCCATGCCGGCAATTCTAAATTACATGAGGGGACGCATGTCGTCTGTGGCCCTCAAATCTATTCGGACCGGTTTCCAAAGTGATCGAGTTCGGGAGTCCATATCGTGTTGGCGCCATTACCTCTGGCCTCTTGGAGAAGAAGAAAGCGCAACGACGAGGCTCGAAGCTTGACCGACCGGGTCAACGTCGGCAACATCCTCAACGCGCGTTCGTTTGGCTGGTCAAGCAGAGACAGTCCAGTCGCCTACCGGGACGTCAGTAACCACAACAGGCTGGGAATTGTCAAATACTCCGCAGCAGACAGGGAACAGTTCAAATGGCAGGCAGTGGCGTGGCGCCTTCTTCAACCTAATACGTTTTTAAAGCCAGCGGCGTACAACCGCTGCTATCCGTGGCTATACTCCAGCGTATCGAAGCAGTGCGATAACAAAGTAGGCCTGCGACATGTGGCCTGGGCATGCCCCCATAAAGAAAATAGAATACAGGAATAAATCTCAGACTTTATTTTTAAACCTTGGAACCTCCAAGCAGTGGGAGACTTTCTGCTCTACTCGAACCCAGGAAAAGAGGTACCTCTGGTCGAGATGGCCGAGGCCACAACCAGGGAACACGGACTCGTGGCCGTCGACTGAGAGGGAGAAGGGGGGCTTTTGAACGTTCCCTCTTTCCTGACCCCAATCTATGAACAAGTAAATGTTGTGAATCAAATTATACTAATTGCTAAACACCGCATACGCCGAAGCGGAAAATCTCTCGATAACGATCATCTTCATTTTTTTCAGCCTTGACGGGTTCCCACGCCTCAAAAAGAACAACCGCTTTAATTAAGAAAAAAATTAACGTTTTAGTTGCTATTTCAAGAAAAACCTTATTCTTCGGGAGTTTTATATTCGACTTTCAAAGCGTCCAGTTGAACTTAACCTTAGGTTGCGCTCTTTCACGAATGGTTGTTCAAAACACGTCACGGAGGGGACCTGACACTTCCTTAAAACGTGGCAAAAGAGGATGAACAATTTTTTTCTATTGGGCTATGAGATGAACCTTGAGCATGCGGAAAACCCATCTGACATGTGTCGTTTTATATATTATTTTTTTTATGTGCATTACTGTTTTTAGGTCAGAATCCTCGAGCGATTCAGCCAGAACTGCCCTACTTCTATCAGCGCGCAAATGAGACCGCATTTTGTGTACTGCTCTGACAACGCAAATAAAATAACCCGAGAAAAAAAAAAAAAAGCCCTCTCGGAAATATCAAAACGCCGTTGGCCGAACAAAAAAAGAAAACCGAAGCTGGGTTTGTTATTATACTAAGGGAGTATATGCAAATAGCCCGCCAGTGAAGTTCTGAAGAAGAATCACACAAAAAAATCGTCCTTACGTGTCACTGGTGACTGCCAACTACGACAAAAGAAACTACTTTTTTTCACAAACAAAACAAAAAAGCAATAATATACTGACATCGTGCGTCACGCAAATTTTATAGTGAAGTACAAAAGGCTTTGGTGCACTGCATAAAGGCTCCTCCTCAGCCATTCCGGTTTTTTGTAAGGAATTGGGCCTGTCATAAGTAAACGTTATACTTGGTAGTATGTGCTACGTTCACTCTTACCTCAAAAATGTATCGTAGCTATATTCATGGATTTATCGAGCGTACAAATAATGCGATGCAGCACATTCCTTCAGTATTCTGCGGATGTTCTTGATTCATAAGAAGCCGCTTTACTGGCTGTGAGACCTGGCCAGTCGTTCGGTTGGCTGTACGCAGACATGTACGTAACGCGTTACAAGTAACGAGTTACTTGTATCTAGTTACTATTTTCGGTAACGAGTAACGTATTTAGTTACTTTTTAAGGCCAAGTAACGAGTAACGGTATCTCGTTACTTTTGAGGAAGTAACGTGTACAACACCGCTTTAACGGCCTCGTTTTCATTCTAGCCTTAGTATGTGTCTATTGTGACAAAGGCAGATGGAAAACCCAAAAAACAAATAAACAGTATGACAATACAGCAACATGTATCGCTGAACACGTCAGTCGAACAGTTCTACTGACGTGTTTAGCGATGAACGTTAGCTGTACTGAAGCGCGTTGAGAGGACGTTTAAGTGAGCGCCACGTATGTTATTCGCTCCTCCGATTCAGCGCTACTTAGCTCGTTGAGTTCGACACCCGAGATCCACAATCAACAACGAATGATTGCTCTTGTCGTCAGGACCACGAAATATCTACATATCAGCAAGTAGGTCTTCCCGAAATTTCATTTTCGGCCCTTTGAAAATCCGAAGCGGGACGCACCCGCTAGGCCTAACCGAAGATAGGATTGCCCAAGTCTATGCGGCGGGCCGCTCAGCCTAACCACGCCTAGGCTGAGCAACTTCAGGTCCCGTCCTGCCCTCAACAAACCCTGCCCCGCCCGAAATGGCCTCTTTATCGTCTCCGGACGAATGCAGCACCGACCTAGAAGAAAATGCCGGGTCCCAAACCCCTTCTAAGACGACATACGTCGCCCAACCCATGGAGCATGACTCGGCCCCACAAAGCTCAGGCGACTACACGTGGACCGAAGTAGTCAACCGACGGGTAAAAAAGCAGAAACGTATCGCGGAACATGCCGCGGCCGCTGCCCAGGCTAGGGCACAACAATCCCAACCCCCGAAACTGAATGGGAGGCCCGGACGAGCCGGCAAGACCCACCCAATACACCGGCTGCCGCCGCTACCCGTGAATGACCACAAGGTCATTGTACGACCTAGGGACGGCCTCAATTTCACAGCATGGAGCGCCGAACAAGTCGCTATGGCCTTCATAGACGCAGCCCAGCTCACTGCAGCGGAGATCGACACGGTCAAGATCCGCATACGCCGCGACCAGAATCTCGTCGTGGTCAGCACCCCTGAGCCCGAGGTAGCGGTCAGGGTGCAAGAGCTTCCCGCTATCACAATCAACGGCCGCCAATACGAAATCCTTGCTTACATCGCTTTGCCAGATAACTCGTGCCGGGGAGTGATCACGGGTTTGGATTCAAGACCGACGTCCGAGATTCTTTCTACGAAAATACGAGCGCAGGGAGTCAAGGTCCTATGCGCACGGATGATGGGCCAAACAAACACGGCCATCATCAACTTCGAGGGACTGAAGGTTCCGTACTACGTGTACTTCAGGGGCGCCGAATACCGGTGCCTACCACACCGACCCCGAGAACAAATATGCACCGCCTGCTTGGGCCTGGGGCACCGTGTAGATGTTTGCCCACATCCCGAGGAGAACAAATGCTGCAGGTGCGGCAAACCCGGATCAGCGGACCAAGAACATGACTGCAACGAAAAATGTGTCAACTGCGGTGGGTCGCATCCAGCCACCGACCCAAAGTGTCCGGCAAGACAGCGGGGGCCACTCAACAAGGCACACGTTCGTCGCCAGCTAAACCGCCAACCTCCAGTACAACGCAGGCCTCTGACGGGACTGTTAGGACCGCGTCAGAAGCCATCTGCGCCGTCAACCAAGGTAGAGCATCCGCAACCCAGCCCACGGCCGAGCCACAACCCAATGGCGCGCGTGGAATTCACGTCCATCACGGATCCCACACCTGCGGAAGCAGCTGCGATGGAACAAGGACCGGCGCCGAACCCCAAGAAGCGGAACCGAAATCCCCCTGAATTACCAGGTCAACCACCTGCCGTCCCGGCAGCTCAGCTCTCCGATCCCAGCGAGCCCGCGAGTAAAGTAAGGTTGACGGAGCCGCACCCCTTCAAACCCGCACCTTCCCTCACACCACCACCCCCACACCCCCTGAACCCAGCCCCACATCAGAATGCGAGCTTACCCCCATAAAGGCACAAGCGACGTCCGCCCAAATCCTAGAAAAGCTCAGAGAAGAATCCAACGCCAAGTTGAAGGCGCTCCAAGCCGAGATGATGGGTGAGCTTGACAGGCGAGTCTGTGAGCTGGCCAAGGTCATCCACAACGACGTACAAGCTCAGATGCGCAGCTTTGCGGAAGAAATCATCTCACAACAAGAGTCTCGCTTCCAGCAGATCATACAACCCCTCATCCAGCCCTTGACGAAGCAGGTGGCGGAACTCACAGTTCAGTTGCGCCAAATCGCGCAATCCAGAATCATGGTCCCCATTCCCAACGAGACCATGGTCGCAATCACAAGCAACACCGCACCCACACCAACAACGGTCAACGAAAAAATCCTGCCCAACCCCACGACCCAGGAGCCCCCTCACACACCTCAGATCTAATATGGCAAGCCAAAAACCGACAGCCCACCCATCGTCAACACTAACCCCGTCCGAGAAACACACAACAACAATCTGGCAATGGAATTGTAGAGGGTACAGGCGCAAGCGCGGCGCTCTCGTGCATTACATCGGCACTAGAGACTTTGCACCGGATATTATCGCACTACAGGAACCAAACTGCCCACCGAGCCTCTCTGGGTATACTATGTTCATGCAAATGGATAGCGGCCCGGAGGCTACAATGTACAGAGCGGCAACCCTCGTCGCAAAACACATCTCCGCCATAAACCATTCCTTCGAGCAGCATAGACATATTCCCCACACATTACTCGAAATCCTACCCAAGAAAAAAACACTCCCCAGCCTCTTCGTGCTCAACGTCTATAGCGCCCCAAGCGAGAAGGCCGATGACTTCAGGGCCCTCTTCCACGATGCAATCCAAGTGGTTCAGCCCCGAAAAAACTCCCTGGTGATCGTGGGCGACTTCAATGCGGCCCACCCGACCTGGGGATATGTGAAGGAGAACCCCAAGGGACGCAGGTTAGCACAAGCTATCGCCAACAATCACCTTACCATCATGACAGAACCAGAACATCCCACAAGAATGGGCAACAGCGTTAGTCGCGACACGTGCCCAGACCTAGCCCTAGTCCGCACGCAGACCTCGTGTAGCTGGTCCAACCTGGACGAAACGCTGGGAAGTGACCACTACATCCTGGAGACCGAGGTGTGCGATGGAGGCCGTAGAACACGAAAGCTTCGACCCGCTCGACTCACGAACTGGGACCAGTTCAGACAGCAACGGGGGAGCACCGAGAGCGGAGACATTATCTCCATCCAGGAGTGGACCCAACGGCTCCATGAAGACATTGATCGAGCAACCAAGAAAGTTCATACTACCATCGACACCCCAGCGATAGACCCCCATCTCCTCCACATGTGGGACGCCCGGCGAGGACTCACCAAGCGGTGGAAGACGCAGAGATTCAACCGCAAGCTACGACTGCGCATCGCCGAGCTCAGCCAAAAGGCGGAAGACTACGCAACCACCTTGGCTGAAAGCAATTGGAACCAACTATGCCACGGGCTGCGTGGAACGCTTGGGACCGCTAGGACTTGGGCGATCCTCCGGTCCTTGCTGGACCCATCGCGCTCCAAGACCGAGACATCCAAGGCCGTGACCAAACTTCTGCACGGACTGCAGCGGGACGAACCCTCCATCTTGAAGGAACTAGAATCCCGATACCTCGCAGCCGGCCAACGCCCCGACTACGCAGAGTACCCCTACACGGAAGAGCCAAGCCAGCTAGACGCGGACTTCACAGAATCGGAGATAAAAGCTGTCCTCACCAAGCTTACGCGCACCACAACCCCGGGGAAAGACGGAGTCACATACAAAATGCTGCACAACCTAGACGACGCTTCCATTACGGCGCTCACCCGATATTTCAACGAGGTCTGGGAGACAGGAAGAATCCCGGAGGAATGGAAACACGCGGACATTACACTCATCCCTAAGCCTGGCAAGCCACTGGGACTTCAAAACCTACGACCCATTTCGCTTACGTCTTGTGTGGGGAAGCTCATGGAGCACGTCGTCTTGTCACGCCTACAACCATATCTCGAGGAACAAGAGTACTTTGCGGATACCATGTATGGATTCCGACCACGCCTCTCCACGCAAGATGTCCTCCTCCAACTAAAGAAGAGGTCCTGGACTTTCAAAGCCAAGCCCAGGCGAGGGCGGTGCTAGCCATCGACCTCAAGGGGGCTTTCGACAATGTCTCGCACGATGCTATACTACGCAACCTCACCGAGACCCACTGCGGTACAAGGGCATACAACTATGTGCGATCCTTTCTTATGGATCGAACCGCCACCCTGGGGATTGGCGACATCCGCTCGGACCCCATTCGCCTAACAGGACGAGGGACGCCTCAGGGATCAGTAGTATCGCCCTTGCTGTTCAACGTGGCAATGGCGGGCCTCCGCACAAACTCAACGACATCCCGCACTTGCGACACGCCCTCTACGCCGACGATATCACGGTGTGGACCACCACAGGGTCGGAGGGAGAAATCCAGGACAGACTGCAAGAAGCAGTCAACGTCACCCAAGACTACGCGGGAGCGGCAGGACTAACCTGCGCAAGTGAAAAATCCGAGCTCCTGGTGATCCGAAAACGCTCAATACTGAACAAACACGCGCCGACCATCGACCTAACGCTGGGAAATACATCTATACCCCGGGTAGAGCGCCTACGAATCCTTGGCATGTACCTCCAAAACCACGGAGGAGCACGACACACCGTGGAGCTCCTGCGCAGACAAGCCGACCAAATAGCCCACCTCATCCGACGGGTGTCTAATCGGAAAGGGGGCTCAGTGAGCAAGATACGCTGCGAATCTATCAAGCCCTCATTGTGAGCCGGTTCACATATCATGTGCCCTTTCACAACTTCACCATCACCGAAATGGACTGGCTAAACACCTCGCTCCGCAAGGCGATCAAGACAGCCCTTGGTCTACCAATAAGTACGTCAACGAAGCGACTCCTGATGCTGGGGGTCCACAACACGCTGGAAGAGCTAGTCGAAGCGCAAAGAACAGGACAGCTCACACGCCTCAGCGCCACCCGAACGGGTCGAGCAACGCTGCGCAGACTTGGCTACACCAATCTCACGCAGGAAGAGCCAGCCGCCCCAGTGCGCCTGAAACCGGACATCCTGAACCGCGTACAGGCGGCACCTATCCCTAGGAACATGCACCCAGACCTTCACACAGGGCGAAGAGAGGCTAGGGTCAGGGCCTTAGAGAAAGTCTACGGCCCAGACCCACAAACATGGTACACAGATGCTGCTATCCACAGGGAAAGAGCTGGAGCAGCAACCATCGCAGTGACAGACAGAGACGGCACCTGCCACAGCACGGGCTCCATCTCAAACATCGCATCAATCCAGGAGGCGGAGGAGATGGCCATAGCGCTGGCCATCTCACACGCAATCCCACGCAGAGACACCACCGACCTCAAACTTAAGATAAATATCATCACCGACTCGCAAGCAGCGTGCAGAGCGTTTGCGGGCAACACCCTCTACCCACGGACAGCACACCTCATCAACGCCATGAGCACCGAATGGTTACAAATACCGATCATCCGCATCATCTGGACCCCTGCACATCTGGGCTTATCCGGCAACGAAAGTGCTCACGCACTAGCCCGAGCGGTAGCGACGAACCGGGCTTTGTCGGATGGGATCAGGATACAGCGGGACCCAGAGCCAAACACACCCGCGGACTCCCAGTCCCTCCACACTCCAACCGACGCACTACTTAACACATACCACCTGGTAACGGAATACTACCGAACAACCCGCCGGGTCCTGCCCCCTCCGCATCGGGAGCTATCCCGAGCAGAGGCAGCGGACTGGCGACAACTTCAAACGTTTACGTTCCCTAACCTCCACCAGCGACATCGCTGGTTCCCCAACCGGTACCCAGGCACCTGTCCGGGATGTGGCAGCGATCACCCTAACCTGTACCACTCCATCTGGGAATGCCCCCACCCCCTCGGTGAGGGTATCACCCCCATTTCTTCCCCCACCTTTTCCTCCTGGGAGGCGGCCCTTTCCGGCACAGAGCTCGATGACCAGCAGCGACTGGTTGAGCGAGCCCGCCGAATCTGGGCGGCCAACGGAGCCCTGGACTAAGGGCACCGACCAGAGACCGCAAGGTCCTTTCAATTTATCGATTAATAAAGTTTACGATGATGATGATGCTGTACTGAACTTTACAACGGAGAATGTCGTTCACCCAGAGAGCACAATCAGGTTCGTTAATTGAACTTTCCAGAACCGGGTACGGACCGAATGTAAGCCGGAGGTTCCAAACACGGGAAGGCACATAACACATTCCCCGCTGTCCTCAATGAAGGCGCAGTTCCCGAAGATTCACCAGCTCTTGCTGAAGCACAACATTGTCGTTCCTTCGAGCGCGTAAGTAGGATGACGCTTCAGCGTCACCGGAAATGTATTTTCAAGGAAGCGGGAAACATAACTGATAAAAACTTCGACCGGCAGCTGCTGCTTAAGGGCAACGACTACAAAAAAGACAACAATAAACCATGAAACAAAAACAGTTGTGTATTTGGTCTTCAAAGTAACGTGAAAAGTAACTCGTTACTTTCGAGGTAACTCACGCGCTCCTTTTGAGAATCGGTAACGAGTAACGTATTTAGTTACTTTTTGAGCGAGTAACGAGTAACGGTATTTAGTTACTTTTTTGGGTAACGTGTACATGTCTGGCTGTACGATACAACGTTTAAATGTTCCCACGTGTTATTATCCATCCTAAACAAAGGGTTAGAAATGAGGACCTTGCCTGGTGTTGGAAATGTTTCCTCGAGACCGAGCCTGGGGCTCGTCGGTTGCCTTAGGCATAACGACGCCTGCTTCAGTGTGGGGGAGCTTCTCGGTCGTCGGGAGAGCGGCAGTGGGAGGGACCGCGCCAACAGCTGTATACGTCGTCACAAAGGGAAGGAGACCGGAACATTTCACATGAAAAACAGGGACTGGCTAGTCCTCGCCGTCTGCACGGAGTTTTCGGCGGGACTACTGCCTCCGGCGGGGTTCACCTTTGGTATCAAAAACAGTGTGACTTTTTCTGCCAGACCCTGAAGGGCCATCTCGGCTTCATCGACCTCTATGGTAAACGGCGTCAGATCGTCTTTCGCGTCTCCGCCAGCGACGCGGACGCATGTCTTCGGGCGGTCTTCCCTGTCATAGCCAAAGCGGAAGCAGGCCGAGCACTTCGGCACGCGACAGTCACACCTGATGGGCCCGGCGCACTCCCAACGCAACCAGAGCTGTGCTCGCCCGGGATGACGAGAAGGACGTTCACATTCTGGAGCCTGAGTTTGTCAAGCAGGCCGGCGGGCGTGCCGCTGCCCTTCAGCGCCATTCGCACGATGCGCGGCGTAGATTCGATTACCTCAAATTCCTCGATACGCTACTCCTCGCGTGAAATTTCTTTAAAATATCTTTACGGCTCATACGGTTTGTTCACCCCGTCGTCGTGGACGTTTGAGGTTTGGGAGGATCTAGTGTACGCGTTGGCACACCTGGGTTAAGTAGGGGTCAGCGAAGAAGCACCGTAGGTTCTTGATGCTGACCTCCGCGTTAACGAGTCGTTCCTTGGCTTCGTGCCTTCCGAAGTGTGGCCAGCCAAACATGGTTTGTCTCATATGCGCCCAACCAGACAATATCAAACAAAAAAGCGTTGCGCCCGGTTTTCTGGCAAAAATGTTTAATATAATATAGACGCCAATTGAGGTACCACTGAAGCATCAGCGAGCTTAAAACCGGCAGGCACGCGTTGTAAAACAGTACTGTAGTCTTTCGTGGAAGATGCGCCAACTGCATACAAAGAACCAAGGCCAGCAAGGGTCCACGTCACCGCTCCGTCGGAGCTAGTAATATTATAGACCGTCTCGTGGAAGCGCAGAAGCAGAATTCAATATACGACACTGCATTAAAGCGGCGTTGAACGATTATTGCACTTTGATCAAATACCGCTAAGAACGGATCCCAGACGTGAACGACTTCTGAAACACCCGTTTGTTTTCCACCACACATGATCGATGTCACACAAACAATTGAAAAAGGAGGTTCAATGTTAACGGCCTCAACTTGCAGGCAGAAGAAGCGGTCACGTTATCTGGAGCCGATTATATACCGCCAATATTTATCATGGCCACGGGCTGGTGTTGGCAAGGCACAGGAGAAGAACTGAGTTCAAGCATTTTTATAGTTCAGGTATTGCTGTCATTGCAGCGATTGTTTATGGGCCAGTACCAGAATGCTCCTCGAGCTATGGATTATCAGGAGCCCAAATCAAGTGCCCGTTAAATTATTGGGTGCAATCAATGAGCCGGATTCTAATATCCTCACCGGGCGGTTCTGCGAACGCCAAGCTACGTCGTCAAGTTTTACTAAAAAATATATTGAAAGAAAGCGCTCGCCTTTGTCCGTGAAATTACACTACAACAAAGGAGTTTCTTGTCCACTGGCGTTGCGTGCGAGTATTCTTGAGTGCCACTAGTGCCAGCAAGCTCGTCTAAAGTGAAACAAATTCCAATTGAATATCGTTGTACCGCCACGTTAGCAACCGGCGCTATATTTAGGGTTTTGTACTACCCTATGCCCACTGCAAGCGCTCTATGAAAAAAAAAGAAGAATGTAACTCATAACAACATGCAGTGTAAACAATGTCGATGCCAAAAGTTTGTGACAGCAGACAGCGCGTTTAAGCGCTCCAGAAGAAGAGAAAAATAAACAAAAGGGTTCGAAACAAAATGGCTTGATGATTCTTTTGTTCCGAATGATTTTGTTCGTGCACCTCACGGTGCGAAAAAACAAAACCGATGCCCAAACACGTCGCCGTGAGTAGCCATAACTATCGCTGCGGCTCTACTCTGTATAAACCCAAACCTGCTCAATTTGTTATATCTTTTTTTTTCGCTGAGATTATATTCTTTAGTGATATTTTGATACACGGAATACACATTTACGAAACTTCTGAATAACCTTAGTCCGATACCATAACAAGCTATTACTGTGATTCCTTCAAACAGCCAGTGCTTCCTTTGAATCATGCTGTGGATCCTTGTTTTAAATTTGATGGATCCTAACCGCAGGGGAGCGTATGAACGTTGTTTTATGGAGCCAGAAGTAACCTTTTCGGCATTACCCTTGGTGTTATTCAACTTGGATCAATATTAACAACGTTCGATATACTAGCTGTTAAACCCTTGAGTGCATTTAACGCGCGTAACGTTCGCATTTTGCGAGAGTTATACTGTAATATGACAAACAGTAATATATTTTGATATGCCCACAATATCACTTCTTAAACGATGGGCATTATGTGCACTTTAATGGAATTTTTTTTAATTTCTGAAGCGCTTATTTGCTTTAAATTGAGCAATAAAATTATTTTGGGATATCTAAATTAAGAATGCTTTATTTCTAAACAAATATGTAGTCTAAACATCTCGACCTGCCGAAACTATACGCTTAGTAAAGTGGAAGGTACCGAAACCCAAGCAGCACAGTTTTTTGGGATATAAGTTTTTTTTCGTTAAATATATTACCGTGAAAGTTCAAACATCAATGCATAACAAAACTTAATTTCGTTTTCCACATGTTTGGTTTTTTCGCCATAAACTACGAGGAGCGTGCAAGGGTTAGTCTTCACAGCTAGTTGTATGCTTGTGACCAGTCGTTTTCGGGACTGACTTTCCAATGGATTATCTGAATCAGGCTTCCCTTCTTGTTTTTCTGTTTATACGTGGACTTTTTGGCTCAAGGCTAGTAGTTTGACAATTATAAGGCAAAGGAAGTTATTCTTTCTTTTTTTATTCTTTATTTCATCAAATGTTATGATAGTAGAATGTTGCCCTACCAAACTGCTGCCAATGTAATAAGAGTCCCAGATCCAGTCAAGCTGTCTCAACAGCTTTTTGTCTGGGACTCCTTCCAGTGTTTCTGGAAAATAAAGATTTGATTTGATTTGATTTGAAGGTCAGAGAAAAAACCGATGCTCCTCGGGAGTAACTAATATCTTGGAGAAAAAGCTTATTAGACCTAAAATAGGCGGTTTTCGGGCAAGCTGCCTTGGAGCAGTATTTTCCGAGTTTCTCGGAGGAAACCGCAGGCATATGCGCAAAATTAACATTTGTTGTTTATGTCGAGGATATTGTTTTTACAGGCATGCGATGCATCTAGCAACTATGAATCCACTAGCCGTATTTATCCCCAACACACCCAATGCGGGGAAGCAACGTGGAGCGAATGGGTACTGTGTTATGATGATCCTCAGACACTACAGTATAAGGTAAGAACCGGGGAGTTTTATTTGAAGTCCGGTTTAGTTCTTGTTACGCAAAAAAATTACTACAGGAATCGTTTTAAACGCGAATTAAAAATGTTTTCATAAAAACAAATCCAGAAAATATGGCACCGCGAAGGAAATATTTTAGGTGCCTGTCAGCAAGTCTACCATTTGACTGGACAGCGCCTTCTTGCTGAGCTGAAAAGTTCATTTTTGGTGTACAAGCTTACGGGTGCAACTATCGCACAGATTTACTCGCAGGTTACGCACCGTCCAGGAAGCTGCTTATTCGCGGTGTAATTCTAATCATAAAAGCAAATTTTCTCTTCAACGGCTTTTTCAAAAAACGTAATGACGCAGTAACTGTTAATGCGTTTTTGCACAATCGCATGACTACCGCCAGGATCACGATATTCAAATTCTCAATTCTTTTAGTGTTTCTAGCCATTATTGTCTTTACCGATTTTTTTCCTTAAAAAGTTCTATATTTGTTATTTTTTTAATTGGTAGTTTGTTTTGAAAACTTAAACATTTCTGAACAGAACTAGCGCACAAAAGCAGCGGTAGTGAGTTAGTTTGGATAAGTCGCTTCTCCGTCGACGCCGCACAGTCAACGGCGTCCAAACCGTTATTATTATGTTTTTGTTAATGGAACAAGCTGACTTTATTAGATGTTTATTCTTTATATACACCTCATCTGCTCTGTTTACTGGTGACATCATATTAAGCTCGAGATTATGTGCTTAAATTTTCTGGAAGCGAGTTTATGACATTACGACTGTTCGCTTTATTCAGTTCTATAGCTGCAGCCACTGAATGGCAAAATGCGAAATATTGTTGAGTAGATTATGAAGTGAAAGTTATATTTTATTCAATATTAGTGACAGCAGAAATAAATATCGCACCACCACTTTTAATTTAACGCATGTTAATTCCGCGTGCTGTTTATCATAATGCTTCATTTTTTGTGTCAACGTAAAAATGAAGTGCAGCCGAATTCAAATTTATTGTCAAATAATAATAATTATTATGGTGATTGTAATATTTGTTTTTATTGTGCATTACATTTTTCTATGAATTTGTTACCACTCCCCCTCCCCCTTTATCCTTGATTTCTGTGCGCATAAATATAGCGTCAACCAACGTTTCAAAATTTGTGTCCTCGAATTTGGACTGTGACGGGAGCCTGGTATGTTAAGCCGCGTATATGTTTTATTTTTATGTTTTGAAATGCATTTCAACTTTTTTATTCATTTATCCACACATGATTAGGAACAAAAATGTGTTGTCGTCAAATTTAAACCCATACATTTCAAGTTATTTGTGCAACCTCAGGCGCCAAAATTCAATTCAATTATCGGGGTCTATATAACTATCTCTCTCAATATCTGTTACTGCAGATCTGCCAAGCAACTACGGCAATTCACATATTTAAAAATTGGAATGGCATTGTTTGAAATGGATAGTGAAGACTCTGAAGGAAAGTGCTCTTCCGCAGATAATTTTCGGAGCGCTCATGGCTACTGGCGAGCCAACGCGGTTTCATCATTTTTCAGAAAAACAGTTAATCAGTCAAACTTCATTCAGAAAAATCTATCGTGCCCAACATAATAAAGCTTTGAGTGTTAATACCGAATTTGAATAAAAGGAATTTCCAGTAAAACTATAGTTTTTTGTTTTCCTTTAGCGTGTGACAGTGTAAAGCTTTAAGAGGATATGCGTTCCGTCATACTAGGTATGTATCACAGGTTCAAAAAAATACTCACGACGTTCTTGTCGCAATCAAAAGCAAGGTGGGCTAGAAGGGAAACTGTAACAAAAGTGCGATCGAGAGTGTAGTGCGATTCACGCCTAGAGAGTGCAGCGTGATCTTTATGCTGGTGTAGGGACTGGACCAGTGCTTCTCAATTGCACAGTTCCTGGCAGAAGAGGAGGAAGGCAATGGGGCTGCCAGGTCGTCGCTAGTGCAATGCTTTGCCACCAGGCTCCGCCGCTCTAATAGTGTCACAGCGGTATATTGGGATAGTTTGGCCAGTTAAAGATCTCGCCGCCATAACGCCCTCCTGCCGAGTGAGCCAATCAGCAAGCGGGGCAGACTCGGAGGCGTGAGCGCATGCGTGTGAACTCCCGGTTGCTCTCAGATGAACGGAGAGAGCCTCCATTTTAATTTTCGCTGTGTGGAATGCATGCGATCGACATCAAGATTTTCGTTCTTTTCATTTATTTCGAAGGCTCTCTCGAAAAAAGATATTCTAGTGTCGTTTTTGGTGGGATAAAATGCTAACGAATGAAGTGTTCTCGACGTTTGACCGCATATCTTTATTAACCGAAAAATAACACGGTCCGTAGCAAACGACACGTAGCCTCAACAGTGTCTTGCACCGAAAGCGTATTGCGTCAAAAATGACCGGCGTTTCATCCTTGTTCTCTACTTCGTCTCTCGCTCCTTCAACGCTATCGTCCCTTTCCTCCACTTTTCTCCTCTCCAGCGCCTTCGTCGCCACACATACTGGAAAGACTCCCCATACAGGGCTTGAAAAAGGTTAGCCCTTGGTCGCCGCACCAGCTCCTGCCTTTCGACCACGGTGTAGTATGGAGGCTGAAAGCGTGGCCGATGTCATAGCATGACCACATCTGCTCTAAATCGAAGTTACAAACGCTGTGCGAGCAGTCCATATCCTTCGCAACCTCAAAAATCTTAGCATACTTTAATTATATTGGTTACGCAGATCAAGTTGAAAGTGGCAGCGAACCCTATTATACTAAAGAGGAATGAAAACTGGGAGTTGTTATGGAGTGAATTAGAAATAGGGTTCCGTACGTGTTTTCGGTATATACCGATAATCACCGAAAAATAACCCCCGAAGGATTTTTCCCGAAATCGGTGAAAACCGAAAAACACCGAATTGAAGCTTGCTTTGAAGAAGAAAAACCGCAGTTTCACAGCAGGAATCTTTTATAAATAACTTTCTTTGTGTCCAATCCAAGCTCCACCGTACTGAACTGACCGCGACTCTGCATGTTTCTTCGAAAATTGTTTCGATGTGCCTTCTTAAGTAATAAATAACGCATAAAACGACGTGTTTTTTAGAGCCCGCCAGATATACCTTTGCTTTTACCATATGAGCCCCGATAAACCCCGGTTTGTGGGTTTATCGTGGCTCATATGTTAAAAACCCCAATTTGTAAGTCGGTGTCTTTGTATGATGTCAAAAATAGACACCGAAAAAAACCGAATTCTGGCATAAAAGTAAAAACCGAAAAATAACCCCCGAATGTAAAGAAAAATAAGTACCGAAAATACGGAACCCTAATTATAAACGCCTGCTCGTCTCGTTCGTGTTTAGTTCAATTTTCAGATCATTTATTGCGAAATTGAATTACAGTGTATCTTAAACTTCTTATATCGTGGGGGTGCCCTATTAGAAAAATACCTTTCAGCCCTGATGTGTTATGGGACCCTTCTAGACCATCAAGACTTCAGCGCTTCAGACTTCAAGACTTCAGATTTTAGCCCTTCGGCCTATCCCCTTGGTTAACATACCTTATAAATGCAGCTTTCCGGAAAGCCGCGACAAATCAAAATGTATGTAAAGCGTTTACTCAAACCCGCGCGCAAGTACCTGCAGACTTACGATGGGCCAGCTGAACAAAGAAACCACGCATAAAAACACCATTCACACTGCTGGACTAACAACTGTTTAATGCTCTTCCTTTTCTTTTCCTCTTTGCGAGTGATTGAAAACTTATTTTCCTTTTTATCCCGTAATTCATAGTAAGAATGACCCAACTAGCTCAGCTTAAGCCCGTACCTGCAGACAAGTGATCAGACCAAATAGAGATAACCGAGTTGTTTGTCACAAAAAATATATATTTCAAGGTACTCACAATGCCGCTGGGTAAATTCCTGAGACGTAAGGTAGTTCAACTAATGAAACCGAACAGATGCACCGCTTGGAGTTCACTTCAACGCCGACCTCGAGGGTTCGAAACACAAAAAGCGTTTCAAGGGATGGGCGTGATGATACACGGACGAGTCCGTCAACTATGACGCACGCACAGTAACAGCCGCAGCACGGTGTCGACAGGCCTCGGAGCACGGGCAGTAGCGCGGCTTTCCTTTCACGCTCGGCGACAGCCGAGCTGGCGGCGCTTCGCCGGGCATGGTCCTTGGCTGAAGCAGAGAGCGGGCCCGACCGCCTGGTAATCCTGAATGACCCGAAGGAGGCCTTGACCCAGCTTTCCAACCTGGAGCGTGCACCACAGCTCACCGGAGAGTTTGCGAAAAGCGTGTTGCAGCGTCAAGAATGGAGAAATTCCATCCAGTGACTGCCGCCCCACTGCTGCATTCGAGGGTATGAGGAGGCAGATCGCTTGGTGGCTTCGGCTCACGGCGACGACGCTTTTCCGACCTCCAGCGTGGCTGCGTTCTCGGACGCACGACTCCTGGTGAGTTGGGTCATCCGTGTGAACCACCCAGATATCCAAAACGGCCCCATGCCGCCCAAACTCCCCAAGAACCTGCTGAGGAAAGTCGCCACAGGAATACGCACACTTCTTTCGCACAAACAGCGCCTTCACACGAGCTCACCGAGCGTCAACAGCCAACAGGAACAAAGACTTTCCCGCCGACCTACGACCGTTACCACCGGCAGCAAATTGACATATCCGGAAGCGGGGATGTCATGGCGACTCTAATTTCAAGGCGCCCCTCCCAGTCGCGCGCTGGTGTGACCTGTCCACTTTGCTTTCGGGGCACTCCCACGTTCCGGATTTCGTGGTTTGCGTGTTCAAAACCAGAGTTGTACACGTTACTGAAAAATAGTAAGGAATTACATTTACAATTATTCAAGGCTAAATTGTAATTTATTACAATTACAATTACCCTCCCATAAAAGTAATAACCTTTACCCCAAAAAGTAATCCGTTACTTTTGTGGCGTTACTTTCAACAATAATGTCTTCGTTAAGAAACAAAGAAAACAGGGTTATTCCAGTTCTTATTGTTGCAACCTGTTTCATTTAAAGACCTTGAGTACTTTGAACAACACCTGGCTCTCGAAAGTCTCGTCAGACATTTTGCATTATTTCTTACTGATGATGTCGACTGCTACGCTCAGCAACCTCTGAACTGAGGCATTGGATGGAAGTGCAATGTTGTGCCTGACGAATGCTTTATGCTCTGCATTGAGCTTCTTCAGCGAAGCAATGGAAGTACTATTTACTTTGAGATAGAGCAAAGCTTCAGCTTCGTCGTTGCAGCCATTGATTGATATTCGAGAGTTTTAGTAGGCCGTTCCGATACCTCCGGTACCCCCGATAGTGATACCGATAACGATATGACGCATGCGCAAAGGCGGCGGCGGAGTATTGGGTATCGTTATCGAAGCCATCGGACCGATCTACAAAAATTCTCCATTGTCGAAATCGCGAAGCTGTAGAAGTCATCATACATCTAGCCAAAACTAGAGTAAGAATTGATTTATGTCCATCTTACTACACCGACATATATTGTCAGACAATTGCAAAACATAGTTGTAACAGTAAGGTGATAATTAAATAATAAATAGGGTTTGGCTCGATATTCCTCTTCCTTTGGTTCTGAACAGGTCGAGCCTCGATTGAGACGCTGGTGAATAAAAAAAAAGTTTCCAGTATATAAATAAAAGTAATAAAAAAAGGACACTCATAACAAGAATTAATTAAAAACGTCGGTTAAAACAAGGAAATGTAAACGTACGTTTGCCGGGTGTACCTTTCTTAGTGCCGTTCAAAAACGCACGGAGCACGAACCGACTGCAGTTTACTCCGGTGTTCTCCAGATACACGGCCGCTGATGCCACGGGCAGCGAAGGGCGGAATTAGGGAGCCTTCATGAACGCACATGAAGGCACTCTAGGCAGAATAAGCCGCGCTATGGCCCCACTCACGAGCTTCACTCTCTCCTCAAGCCCAGAATATCAAGTCTACGTCAGCCACCCATTATGTTTTATTTGTAAAAATATCTACTTGAGGTAAGATGCGCCCTGCTGGGGTAAAAGCAGGAAGAAGAAAGGAAGACTATTACCACTTTCGAAGTGCTGGCAGAAAGCTGACGCCCAGAAACGGTGACTGAGATGCAGATAACCTGGCTGGAATTCACAAATAAAGTGGGACAACCCTAGAAGTTGGACTATACAAAAGAGTTAGAGCTTTCAAAACAGGGTCAAGTAAGTTGAAAAAAAGAGAGAAAATACATCCTGTTTTCTAAAAGAATATGATAAGTGTGCAGCAACGAACGAGGATGCTTGTGGCAATTGGGGAGGAGGAGCGACCGTGACGCCCCAAGCGGTTAACTTTAGAACTACACGGATGGGGACAACAAATACAATGACCCAACGCTCGGCCGACATAACCCAACGCGGCGTCAGCGTTCGGCTGGAGTTCGTGTTCTCGGGTGAGGGGGAGGAGGGGCTCTTTGTTTCCACTCCGGCCTGCATGAACAATGCAGCATGCACGGTCCCAGCTCAGCACAAAAGCTTAAGTGGGTCAAGGTCGCATCCTCTGAGGATATATCCGGCACTTAACGTCGCTTCGTCGATTGTTAGTATTTCTTACATTAAACTGTGCCCCGGGCTCTATTGTAGAAGATGACATGGCCATGCCCATACGGCCTATAGGCATGTGCACAGGCTTTGTGTTGAGTAAACACAGAGTATGGGGACAAAAAACGGGTCAGAGCGCCCCCTATAGTTCGATCTCCTGCCCAATAACACCTTCACATATTATCACATCTCTTTTAGTGGATTTTAGGGTAGACGAAGCGTTGTCTCGCGTTGTGTTGTGACATTATGAAAATGGTCGTAGTTACTATAACCAAGAAGGATATTGTTAATTCTTGTCTGTGCATTTACCGCCTCGAGCTTCTCGAAGAGGCACACAATCACTTGGTGTCCCCCACTACCAGTCTTCGATCGCAAAAAAAAACAAACAAAAACAACAAAGGGACTAAACAAAGCGTCCCCCCCGCCCCTTCTTTATTTTTGTATAAATATTCATTTGGATTTTTTGACATTGATGTCAGGGTCTAAAAAAATAGACGCCGGGGCTTGGTGTTGCAAAAAAAAAGGCTTTGCGGAACTGAAGAGTGCCAAGCCTCCTTTTTCGCTGGTCAATTCGCGTAGACAATGTCACTGCGCTCGACATTACCATAATAAAAACAACCTTTTCTTTAGAAGGAGGAAGGGGGGGGGGGGGGGTTGGCCCTGAAAAAAATGTAACGGATTACAAGGAATTCGTTACGTAAAAAATGTAAGGGAATTACTTTAAAATTACTCTAGAAAATATGTAATTATTTCGTTACTAACTTACTGCTAAATGTAAGGGATTACAAGTAATTTCGTTACTTGTAACGGATTACGTACAAGTCTGGTCCAAACCCCCTCTCCCAAAGATGAGGAGAGATCTTCATAGTACGGGGAGCGGCCGAGATTCGCTTCGGCAGCCTGAAGAGACGTTTGGGAGCCGCGATCTCATGCCGGCAACTTCTCAATAAATGACACTTTGAACCCTCCGTTTCTGAAGCAACAATCACGCGCTGGTGGGCCTTGAATTCGTAAATATTGAAACGCTGTATACACAGTAGACGGTGCTAGGAAATGTAAGTAAAAGAAAGCAATACGTATAAGTCCATCTACTGTCCGTCGCAAATGTCACACATTTCGGACCGGCTTGGTTTACTTGGTCGTTGGGCGGGCGGCTGGGCCGCTGGGTGGCCAACTCGCACCGCCGAATTATTGGCGCGAGATCGTTCGATAAAGCTAGCTTGATAGGCATCGTTTGCACTCATTGAGTTTTGATCAAAACAATATGTACTTGCAATTTCGTCTACAAAATGAACCAATATAAAGAGGGACACAACAGGTTTACGCACTCGCGTCACCGAAGCGGGCTGCCGATGAACACAGCATGTTTACGCACTACCGTCTTCGGATGAATTCTGCGAGGTCCTCCCGATAATCTCTGGCGGGATTCACGGACCCTTTAGAACGGCCCTGAGAGGCCACACAGACCATTTAGAACGAACCTGAAGGAACGCACACCTCTCAGAAAGATATCTTGATTGGCCCCACAGACCTGCTAGAGGAGCCTGGTGGGCCCATCATACATTTCAGGATGTCCTAAAAGGCCTCTTAGGCCCTCACGGGAAATCCTTGTGGGCCTCACAGACATTTTTTTTCAATAGGGTGGGGGCTAATAATTTTTATATTTATTATTTTTTATTCAGGGGTGTCGGCAAAAAATCACCGTTAACTGTGTGTTACGCTGAAAACAAAACGGTATACTGGAGTAAGATTACTGAAAATACTTGGCAAAAATACTGGGGCAAAGCCAACGCTGCCCACACCAACCGCCGAGCACAAACCGCGCAGACCGCGTCAAAGCAGACGACTATAATTCGGTCAGAAAATGATGATTATGTTTAACCCTGCTAATGACGCGTATAACGTACACAAGCAGTCGCTACGAGTGGTGCGCCGATGGCTTCTCCAGGGCATGTTGCCAGGCAGAGGAAGTTTAAAATTGGCACCGACTCAGCGCACGACTAGGACCTCTCAGTCTCAAGAATAGAACAACAAAGAAAGAAAAAAAAAACACAAGTGAGCTAGAAACCTCACAGGTTGCAGTGCTTTCCGAGGCACTGGGAAAAACGTTTTCGATCACCTGGACGGGACTCCCATCTAGCGCGGACGAAATGCAGCAAGGATAACCATCAGGCCAGCCGACAGACGCCTTCCAAATTAGCTGAACCTGAATGCACAAGTTTGGTTCCTGCAGGCGGAAGCACAATAGACCGATCTCACCGAGCTTCCCGCGCATGATTGATGCCGCTATAATTGTAGTTCACTGGAGGCAAGCGACAGTGAACGGATCAGCTTGTGCCGTCTCGTGATCTGCTCGTGCCGCCCCGAAGCGGGGTTTGTCGCGCGTGCAGAAAGACTACGATTCCCACGATGCAATTCGGCAGCGGCGGCGCAGCGAAACCGGCTGGTGAGATCGGTCTATTCTAACTAGCTGGAGCAGCTTATACGGTCTGATATAGACGTTTGTAATGTTTACAAAATCACAGCCCCGCGTGCGGTCTTCACAGCTCCGCACGTGCGTGTTCGTCGCTTCGGAAAGCGAGGAAAGCGCGCCATACGCACGAACAGTCAAGATGGCACCGGCCACACGCTCTTTTTGGAAAGGTCTATACTACCGTGGTTCTTTCGGCGATTTCCTAACTCGCGCCGATGAGGTTTACAATGTGCTGGCGAATCTATTTCTACAAAGAGTCTATCACGAACTCGAAGACTCCTCTGCTCCGGCGCACCCAGGTTTTGGAAGGATCCTGCCTATAGCAGCTTCTCTCGGTAAAACAGCGCGTTGATCGGACGCCAAGCCAGTTTGCTGCGATGCATGATCCAGCTCTTTAGGAAGGCGGTTACAATCAGGACGACGAATTCTTCTGCGAGCTGTTCTGGCAAAGTCCACCTCCTAAAGTTCAGAGGGTATTGGCAACTGCGACAACGCTGTAAATAACCAGACTAGCAACACTGGAAGACGCAGCAATGAAGGTTACCACTCCACTGGTGGCCAATTGTTCCGTGGTTCACAGCAACCAAAATCCCTGGATTCTAGATCGGCCACCAAAAGCCACCACCTTTAGGCCAGTCACACCGCGCAAACCGTATAAATATTTATACTTATTTAGCTCTTTAATTCACGCAGAGTTATCGAACTCGGGACACGTGTATGTCACTGGAAACTTGTACATTACGTGTTCGCCCGTTTAGATAAAGGAACCTGCAACTGCACAGGTTGATATATCTTGATGTAAAATCACATTTTTCGTTAAGAAAACCTATATCTTTATGGGTTTACACGTTTGAGTGAATTAGTTTGAATGAATATGGTTTGAACATTTCGCCTACGAAGATATGGATATATACAGGTACAACAACTTACAAGAATTTGTCATGCAAAGAACGAGCACGATAAATGTGATTTCAGGTTGTACGCGTGTTGCAGCGAAGCCAAATTTATGTCGTCAAAATTTTAAAGACAAACTTAACTTAGTTACGGGCTTGAGTTGAGCTAGTCGGTGCATTACTAGGATAGGGCCAGCTTGAACTTGGGAGACGAGAAAACGTAAAAACAGTGATAGAAGAAAGAAACAGAGATAGAGAAACTCGTTGACTACAAACTATGGATTTAATGCTCTTCCTCTTCTGAACCCCATTGCGTGCTTCTTCTTTCTGCCTATCCCTAGGCTGCCATACAACCCAAAGATGAACTAAATAAAATAAAATGAAATTGAATGAAATGAGAGCTACATGGATTCTCATCTAGCACCCAGATTGTATCTGTAGCGAATGTCGTAACACTAATCTTCTAATACTGCTTTTCTTGAGGGGAGCTTTTAGTGATGTGGCATCTCCGCAAGCTCTGTTTTTTGTGGTGAGCTTTGTGGATGTGCACGCTGACGCATGTCCTCGTTTTTCGATGGCCATGGTCTCCAGCATCTCTCTTGCATACGAATTTCGCTGTGTTGTCCGAGAATGGCAAGTGCTGCGTTGACGCTGCGCCAGCATGTATAGCTGCAGCAATGATAGATGGCCTGCTGTAGTTCCTTGATAGATGCCAGTGTAGCTCATGCGTCCTATCATTTAGCATCTGCCAGTCTGGTCTATGTGCATTTGCCACATGATAGAGGATGTTATAAACAAACCCCCGTTTCACACGGGGCATATTGTGTCCTATGAGAGATGTTGCATTTTCTTATCGTTTGTGGTCGGTTGACTTTGCGGCACATGGAGTACGCTTGTTTGGTGCAGAGCACACGACCTAATGCCCTGCCTTGCGGCTATTTTTTTAATCTTATGATTAATCCCATGGATGTATAGTATCACTGAGATCTGTTTTTGAGTTTTTGTAGACTTTTTCCGCCTGTATCAGCTGATTTGTGCTTTAGTTTAGTGCAGATGTTTGTCACACACAATCTAGGAGACTGATCGGATACCCAGAATTACGCAATCTGGAAATTTGCTTCTTGAAACTTTCCCCAATATTAGGATCACAGGATTTGTTTAAGGCCGATACAAGAGCAGTCTTGCAACACCTCGTTTTACTGTTTTGAATGTCCGGATGTAAAGGAAGAAATCCTTTGCTTGACCTTGGTCTGCATTGCCAACACAAGTGTATTTCATTAAATTCTAGTGTGAGGTCCAGGAACTTGATGGACCTATCAACGGGTAGTTCATGGGTGAATGCCCACTCTCGGCAGCTTTTTGGAAGCATTGCAAAAATAGTTTTCGCATCCATTGTCTTGAGCTTCTGCCTCCGTTGTAGTAAGAATTAAGAAATTATCAACATACCTGAAGATGGCTGTAATTCTGTCATCATTCAGGTTTTTCTGGATGGTTCTGCCACATGCTGCAAGGAACAGATCGCACAGTTGTGGAGCTACACGAGAGCCTATAGACACACCACTTTTTGCACGAAGTGCCGCTCTGATGTGCAACGACTGTCGCTTTAGGTATGAACTGAGCAGTTCTAGAAGGTGTCCAGGTTGATCCCCGCAGCAGTTCACGAACAGCACGTGCTGTTGTGCCAAATTCTGCGGGGATCAACCTGACACCTTCCTAGAACTGCTCAGTGCATACCTAAAAGCGACAGTCGTTGCACATCAAGGGCGGCACTTCGTACAAAAAAGTGGTGTGTATAGGCTCTCGTGTAGCTCCACAACTGTGCGATCTGTTCCTTGCAGCATGTGGCAGAACCATCCAGAAAACCTGAATGATGACAGAATTACAGCCATCTTCAGGTATGTTGATGATTTCTTAATTCTTACTACAACGGAGGTAGAAGCTCAAAACAATGGATGCAAAGAAGCTGTTTTACAATGCTTCCAAAAAAAGCCGCCCAGAGTTGGCATTCACCCATGAACTACCCGTTGATAGGTCCATCAAGTTCCTGGACCTCACACTAGAATTTAATGAAATACACGTGTGTTGGAAATACGAACCAAGGTCAAGCAAAGGATTTCTTCCTTTTACATCCGGACATTCAAAAACAGTAAAACGAGGTGTTGCGAAGACTGCTCTTTATCGGCCTTAAACAAATCCTGTGATCATAATATTGGGGAAAGTTTCAACAAGCAAATTTCCACATTGCGTAATTCTGTGTATTCGATCGGTCTCCTGGTTTGTGTGTGTGAAAACATCTGCACTAAACTAAAGCACAAATCAGCTGATACAGACGGAAGAGAGTCTACAAAAACTCAAAAACAGATCTCAGTGATACCCTACATCCATGGGATTACTCATAAATTAAAAAAGATAGCCGCAAGGCAGGGCATTAAGGTCGTGTGCTCTGCACCAAACAAAGCGTACTCCATGTGCCGCAAAGTCAACCGCCACACCAACGATAAGAAAATGTGCAACATCTCTCATAGGACACAATATGCCCCGTGTGAAACGGGGGTTGTTTATAACATCCCCCTATCATGTGGCAAATGCTACATAGGCCAGACTGGCAGGTGAATAAATGATAGGACACGTGAGCACGCAGCATCTATCAAAGGAACTACAGCGGGCCATCTACCAGCTCATTGCCGCAGCTGTAAATGCAGCGCAGCGTCCAGCAGCCTTACCATTCTCGGAAAACACAAAAACTCGTATGCAAGAGAGATGCTGGAGACCATGGCCATCGAAGAAAACGAAGAGACATGCGTCAGCGTGCCATCCATAAAGCTCACCACAAAAGAAAAACAGTACTTGCGGTGTGCCACGTCCTGCTAAAGCTCACCTCAAAAGAAAAACAGTATTAGAGGTGTGTCACGCACTGCTGGAGTGCGGTTTTGTCAATCTGAGTTTGTAGGTGGAATGCATGTGGCTCTCATTTCATTTAATTTCATTTTATTTTATTCTAACTCATCCTTGGATAAATGGCGCTCTAAGGATGAGCAGAATAGAAGAAGCACACAATTAAGGTTCAAGAAGAGGAAGAAGCATTAAATCCATAGTTGGTAGTCCAGCAGTATCTCTATCTCTGTCTCTTTCTTCTATATCTGTTTTTACGTTTTCTTGTCTCCCAAGTTCAAGCTGGCCCTATCCTAGTAAACTTAACTTCCAGGCAAGCCTAGAAGTTAAGTTTCTTAATATCTTGCGACAGCTCCTGCTTGTAGTAATTTATCCTACTCGTCTTCTTGCCTGAAGAAGCCTTGCGAGGACACCTTCGTATGTACTCACTGAAGGCGTGTGCAGGGAAATGAATACAACAATAATTCATATATCGCTCTCATATATGTCTACAGTTTCTTAAAAACATAATTGCGCTCCCTGCAATTAAAGCCATTGCAATTTTTACCTTAATATCTTCCTTTGATACTATGTCTATACCCAGCGATTATCTTGTAACCGCTCATTTGCCCGAATATTGGCTCAACACACCAATAGGCACGGCTCCACCACCCTCCAAATATCGCGTGAAAAACAAAATATCGCGGTTATTGATTTTGCAAATTTTATTTTCGCCGTAATTCTCAAACCGAGATCCCGTACAGGCACCACTAAAGTGTGACGACAAAAATGTACGAAATGAGCAGTAAATCCGTACACACCTGATACAAAATGTTTCATAGTGGAAAAAACTGCTTGCAAGCTCATTCACTGGGAAGCATAAAAAATGCTTGATATATTGTTATTGAGACTATCTGGCCGGCTCAAAAGTGTATACAATTCGTAACGTCACACCTTTGAAGCGCGCAAAAATTTCTATTTTGGGTTCGGCATCATCTTCAGTTCCAGTTTTTTAAATAGCTATTTCAAATTTTCAAATAATGCTGACTTTGAGCAAACCTTGACCGTGTTTCGCATGCCGCACTACTGGAAGCTTTGAAGCATACATTTAAGCGTGCACCCTGTGGCTACGGTATCACCAAAGTGCCGTATGCAGAACAACGTAAAAGTTCCTGAAAGTCTCAAGTGTATCCACTAACGTGTTTGTCGTGACTACGAGTGTGAGGGTAGCTCCGCGATCTTCTGTTTTGCCCAGCATGGTTCTGCTCACTGCCCATATGCTTCGAGAATATGAAATTTGCGAGAGCGGGGCACTGAATTCCAGCCACTATGTTTCTCGAGCTGCAGCCCGAACGTGTCGGTGGCTTCTGTGGCTCTTGCGACACGTCTCACAGCTCTTTCGTTTTTTGGGCCTCTTCTGTAGCGTTTAAAAGACTTCAGGCCCCGCTCCTAGAGGTTCAACAGGTGAAGGTTCGGGATGGCAGTTTCGAGCTCTACCCATTTCTGGTGGTGGATCCCATGAGGTCATCTATGGTGGCTTTGCTGACAGTTGGTTCTGTACTGTTTTGGAGCCGGTACGAATTTAGATCCTACCTGATAATGTGTGGAAGCGATTCCGGAGTTCGAAAGACGCAGGTCTCGCGAGAGTAACGCCTATCCTGGTTAACAGTTAATGGCGCCCACTAGTGTCGGGATCTGGCTTCCAGGCGTAGTTTTCAATCTGTGGGATGTTTGTGTAGGTGAGATCTGGGGTGGTGCGTACCTGGCTGAGCTCTGCAGCTCGGCAGTGCCTTTACCCCACAATGTTAATCAGGGTGTAGAGGTGGTGTGTAATATTGTCCGGCCTAAGTCTCTTTTGTGTAGCCCCACGCCTTGTGTTGGAGGTTAAAGTCAGCCCCCATGATCTGGTCTTTTGGGTAAAGGCCGGCGCGGTGTGCAATCCATCCGTGGTTCGTGGGTTCCTGGCGAGCAGCCAGATGTCGGCAGAACTCGGACACTAAGACGACAGGAGTGTGTTGCTGGGTAATTCGGACAGCTGCCATTTTCTTATGCTTCGTACACCACGGTTGAATATGGACTTGTGCTGTGTCCAATGCTTCTTGAGGGAGACAGGGCCTATCCTATGAGGCCTCCAGATTGGCCCACCCGAACGGGTGCACTGTAGTCATAAACGAAGGTATGCATTGGGGCGTTCATGCTATATGCTGAGATGTTTGACTTTGAATTCTGCATGCAGACGCAGACCTCGGCAGTTTTATTGAGCACCGTTTTCTGCCACGCTGGGGTTAGGTTTCCCTGCAGCGCTGCGGCTGCGCGTCTTGGCAGCGATGTCCATCAAGAGCTGGTGCTGCGAAATGGAAATACCTTTCAGAATATTTCATGTAGCTGAACCAAAATACATGGTGTTGGTGGGAGACACAAGAATCTATCTCTTGGCGAGGAGTGGTCAACTCGGTGCCGAATATTAAATTGATATCAGGCATTAAATGCACTAATTGGTTCTTACACTATCATTATAAAATTCATAGGTGCCGATTAAAATTGAGAAACTTTTGGTAATGGCACTTTTGCATTCATTGCTGTAATCCAGAATGTTAAGATGAAAGTCAGTAAACATGCTTGTGTATGGGTCCTGAGTAGTTAATGGTTATTTCAGGCTATTCATTATTATTTCTAGCTATTGCACTATTTATCTGTTAGGTCTCCATCAAGTCGTTAATTAATATTAACCAAATTTAAACATTATAGTGCTATTTTAGTTTTTGCAGATGAGATTAGCTTCGAGTGGCTCGTATTGGTTTTTGGGACCTATTCTTGATTAGGTCAGTTTTACTTGGCTCTGAATAACTTTTAGCAACTGTATTTCCCACTTCTGAGGCATTGGTGTTTCAGGAACGGAATTAACTTCAACTAGATATCATTGTGTACTTATTGCAATATGTTCCTTGTAAGATTGGCTTGAAATTGCTATAAATGACTTTCAGTCGATATTCTTACCATGTTATGCATTTGGTGTGCACATATAAAATTAATTGATTTAAACTGGCTTATATTAGCTATAGGCATTTAATATTGTTCTGGTTGGCTTAAATTGGCTCTTATTGCCTGCAAGCATATATTCCTTACCTGGTTGGCTCGAATTGGCAACAAATGACTATTAGCCCTTACTTATGCAATGTTCTGCTATTTCCATACTTATCACAAAAATGGCTTCAATTGGCTATAGTTAGCAATAAGCATCGGGTCTTAACAAAAGCGAACTAGACCGCTTCCGAATTAAAGTTAGTGACAATTATAAACACTATGATTGATATTCGAGACATTTTGTATATGAATGGGCTCAAGTGTCTAATTTTGGCTATAGGCAGTTCTTCACCAGATTCGCATGAAATGGCTATACATTTTTATCAGCATCTATTAGTGACAAGTTATGCAACTTGATTATGTATGAATTTGATTGATTTCAATTGGCCAGTATTCAATATAGGCATCTATTCTTGACTTGGATGGCTTGAATTGGCTATTATTCACTGCAAGCATCTGTTCCTAACCTGGTTGGAATGAATTGGCGACATAAGTGGCTAGTATTTATAATTATTAGCTATTTTTGTGTATGCGAATATGTTTTGATTCAATGGCCATTTTTTGGATGTCGCATCACTATTCACGAGATTGGCTTCAAATGGCTAAAATGGCTTTTCTTGATTGTAGTAGAAAATGACGTGCGATTCCACTGCTTATTAATGAAAAGGACTTGAGGTCGGTATTAGTGGCTATAAGCATATTTTTTTAGATTGGCTTGAAATGCATATACATAGATATCAGGAATTATTATTATGGGATTGTAGTGTGTATGTACTAGATTGACTTGAACTTTGTCTTATTGGCTATATACATTTATTTTGACCTGGTTGGCTTGGGTTAGGTAATACTTGCATTAAGCATCTTTTCCTGACTTGGTTGGCTTGAATTGTCAACAAATGGGTAAAAGTGACTAGAATTCATAATTATTAGCTATTTCTTAATATGTAAACTGGAATTATTTCATGTGAATCTTTTGACTATTAGCATCTGTTTCTGTAACAAACATGAATAGCTTCATGTGTCTATATTAGCTATTATTATTTATTATCTTACAGAGTGGCTTCAGATGGCTATGACTTGCATTTCGTGATTATAGTTGCGAATGCTGTCACGTCACGAATGATAAGTGATGAGGCGACGAAAACCGAAGTAAACCAAACGTTTAATGGGGAGAACTTGTTTCTTTAAATATAAAAGAAAAGGGAAACAGAAGAAAACAGCAGTGCGTCGCGGGCGTCGTAGGCAGCGAGCCGGCATCGAAGCCAGCTCGCCACGCGGGGCCCCTTTTGTACACGCGTGGACTTCTGGAACAATAGGCGTCGAAGATTCGGAGCGCAGAACATTCTAACCTAGAACAAGCAATACGGTTCTAGAAATTGCCAGAAATCTAAATTGAATGAATAAATAAAAGACGCGGCGATTAGGGCCGCCCACACTAGCAAGAAAACTCGCGTGGCACGCCGACGGCGGAGAATGTCACTTGACAGCACGGGAGGCCTCGAGCACTCTTGCAGCATTCGAGCGAACGCATGATTTCACGCGCTCAACCGATCTTGCGGAATGCGTTTTCAACGCGATCGGCGCGCCGCACGCGTTTTCACGCCAGTGTGGGCGGCCCTATACCGGGACACGAACCCTGGGCTACCGCTCGAGAGTTAAGTGCGGTAACCACTCGGCCACGCACGCGCTCGCTCACCAATGCGCGTGCCATTACTTCCCCTTAAAGAGGCATCGTCTCGATGCCATATGAAAGGCAACAAAACAGAGCAAGACAAACAAAAAAATGGGAAACACAGAAGCTGGCAGAACAAAATCCTATCAAGCATGGCACAAGATCGCAGTTCACTGTCTTGTCGCGCGTAGTACGGCTTGAGGCGTACGACGTGGACGACTTCCGGTCTTGGAGGGCGGCGTGACGAAGTCCGTGTTCCGTCGGGCATCACCTCGTAGTTCAGATTCCCGAGTTGACGAAGCACTTTGTAGGGTCCGAATTAGCGCTTCAGGAGTTTCTCGCTTAGACCGCGTCGACGTATCGGGGTCGAAACCCACACAGGGTCTCCGAACTTGAAGCGAACGCCGATCCGGCGAAGGCTGTACCGGGTAGCGTCGATATGTTGTTGATCTTGATTTCGGAGTCGGGCGAGCTGACAAACTTATTCGGCTCGTTGAGCAACGACCTGGGCGTCGGGTATCCTATCGTCAGCCGGTTGGTGAGGTACCATTCCGTCCAGCGAGGTCGTTACTTTTCTGCCATGCACCAGCTGAAACGGGGTTACTCCTGTGGTCTTTTGCACCACCATGTTGTAAGACAACGTGACGTAGGGTAACACCTTGTCCCAAGTCTTGTGCTCTACGTCGACATTCATGGAGATCATGTCGGCGATAGTTTTGTTTAGCCGTTCTGTTAGTCTATTTGTCTGCGGATGGTACGCAGTGGTTCGATGGTAGCCGGTGCCACTAAGACTAATGATCTTTTGCGTTAGCTGGGCCATGAACGATGATCCACGGTCTGTAAGGAGGACTTCGGGGGCCATGCCGGAGGACAATGGACTCGATGAAAGACGGGGAGACTTCCAAAGCCGTACCTGATGGAAGGGCTTTCGTCTCGGCCTACTGTGTGAGATAATCCGCGGCGACGATTATTCAGTGGTTCCCGAAGTTGACGGAGGGAAAGGGCCCAGTAAATCCATTCCGATCGCCTGAAACGGCCTGGACGGGGGAGCAATCGTATGCAGAAGTCCTGACGGCTTCGTCGGCGGTTTTTTCGTCACTGACACTCGTGGCATTGTCGAATGTAGAGGTGAACGGTCTTCGGTAGTCTCGGCCAGTAGTAGTTTTCTCGTGTCCTGGCGAGCGTCCTGCTGTAGCCAAGGTGTCCAACCGTTGGGTCGTCGTGGCATCCTTGGAAAATTTCGTCTCGAAGGCTGGCAGGAATAACCAACAGCCATGCTGTATAGTTGTTGACGAAGTTCTCTTTGTGCAGCACCCCTTGCTGCATGGAGATGGTATGCAGGGCTCTTAAGAAAACACGGATAACAGTACTCGCTTGTCCCTCTAAGTGCTCGATGAGCGCTTGAAGTTCAGGGTCGTCTCGTTGGAATGTTGCAATGTCGCTGGCGTCCAAAGCGCCGAGGACACACTAATCGTCGTCGTCTTCAATACAGGCAGGACCGGCCTCGACAGGGGTTCTTGACAGGCAATCGGCGTCATTGTGCTTCCGGCCGGACTTGTACACAACGGTCATGTCAAACTCTTGCAGTCGTAGACTCCACCGGGCGATGCGTCCGGAGGGGTCGGTCAGATTTGCGAGCCAGCAGAGCGAGTGGTGGTCCGTGACCACGCGAAAAGGACTTCGTTGCTAATATGGGCGAAACGTTGCTATTGCCCAGACGACAGCAAGGCACTCCTTTTCAGTTGTTGAGTAGTTCCTCTCCGCCCTAGACAGCGTCCAACTTGCGTGTGCGATGACTCGCTCTGCCTTGTCCTGCTTTTGAACTAGTACTGCGCCAAGTCCGGTGTTACTGGCGTCCGTGTGGATCTCTGTATCAGCGAACTGGACGAAATTGCCAAGAATCGGGGGCGTCTGGAGTCTTCATTTGAGCTCATTGAATGACCGCTGGTGTTCTTCTGTCCATTCCAACTTTACGGCGCCCTTCGTGAGGTGCGTCAGTGGTGCGGACAGCATGGCGTATTCCCGAACAAATCGTCTGAAGTAGGCACAGAGTACGAGAAATCTTCTCACGGCCTTCTTGTCATACGGTGGCGGAAATGCAGCTACGGCGCGGGTCTTCTCGGGGTCCGGGATAACACCTTTGTTGTTAACGACGTGGCAAAGGATCTTCAGTTCACCATAGGCGAACCGACACTTTGTTGGCTTGAGTGACAGGCCGGGCAGCTCTGCCATTTCAGACCTGCCAGCACGGCGTCTATGACACGCTGGATCGTGGCTGGTGCTCTACAAAGTCCGAATGGCATCACTTTAAATTCGTACAGTCCGTCGGGAGTGACGAAGGCAGTTTTCTCGCGGTCACGTTCGTCGACTTCAATCTGCCAGTAACTACTCTTCAGGTTCATCGACGAAAATTATCGGGAGTGGCGCAGTCGGTCGAACGTGTCGTCGATGCGGGGGAGCGGATAGACGTCCTTCTTAGTCACAGCGTTCAGTCGACGATAATCCACGCAGAACCTCAGTGTTCCATCCTTCTTCGTCACAAAGACGACTGGGGACGCGCACGGACTTCTTAGGGTTGAATAATGTCGTCGTCGAGCGTTTCCTGGACTTGATCTTGAATTACCTTCCTTTCCTTTAAGGAGACTCGATACGGCGACTGGTGGGCAGGGAGCGCGTCGTTGTGGGTAACAATGCGATATTTCGCCATTGGGGTTTGGCGAACTTTCGACGATGTGGCAAAATCACTGCATTCGGCGAGGAGATCAACCAGTTGCCGGCGCTTAGGACCTGGGAGTTCGGGGTCAATGTCGAACTGCAGCGGCGACGTGCTCTTCTGCTGTGACAACGAGGTTTTCTCAGAGATTTCGGTGACCACGGCTGGCGTCTGAAGCTCCTCGATGTGGCCTACGGTCGTACCCTTCGTTAGGTGTTGCGGCTCCTCTCCAAAGATTGCCACGAGAACAGTTGTTCGTCCATCTTGGAGATCCGTTACGCCTCGTGCGACGCCAATTCCTTTTTGAAGGAGCAGTTGGATGCTGCCTTCCAGAAGAGCTTCACCGTGCATGGCTGCGTCGGCTATGACGGAGACGAAAACACTCTACCGTGGCGGCAGGTTCACATAATCGTCGAATACTCGAATCGCGGCTGACGTCATGTTGGTCTCCACCGGTGGCAAAACAGGCTTTCGCAGCGTCAACTGGTTTGCCCCGAGGTCGATTACGGCGCCATACACGCAGAGAAAGTCCATTTCGAGGATAAAGTCCCTCGAACAGTCTTGCAGAATGACGAAATTGACAGGACACGTCTCACCATGAATCTCGACGCGAGCAGTGCATCTCCCAACTGGCGTGATGAGGTACCCTCCGGCGGTTCGTATTTGAGGTGCATCCCATGGCGTCGTGACTTTTCGAAGACGGCGGGAGAGCCTCCCACTCAAAACAAAGTAGTCTGCTCCGGTGTCGACGAGTGCCGTCGCGTCGTGGCCGTTGATGATAACGTTTAGGTTGTTTGACACCGTTGCAGGAGCGTTCCTTCGGTCTCTGGTAGCGTTCGAGTGGCGGCCCTCCGACGTTCGTGGATGATCTTGGCGTCGGTCGTCTTCTGCAACTCCACCTCCAGGGGTTGCCGCGCCTAGTTTCCCCGGCGACGAGGAGCAAGGGGTGACAGGCTGTCACGTCGGGGTCGATGCATCGGCGAAGCCGGACGTCGTGGCGACCGCGACCGGAACTCTCGGCGGGACGCGGGCTCGGGTGACTCAGGTCGTCGCAGGTACTCGTCGATCTGCCGAGGGCGTTCACCATAATGGGGGCGTGGGTCATTTTGGTGGAACCCGCGCAGCCCGAGTCGTCGGTATGGGCATTGGCGGTAAGTGTGCTTTGCTTCCCCGCAGTGGAAACACTAAGGGCGTCGGTTGGGCGTTCGCCACACGTCAGTCTTCCGGGGTGCGCGGGCTCCTGGCAGGCGTACTGGACCAGGACGTCGTGGTGGCGGTCGTGCTGCGGCGCAGAAGACTGACGTCGGGGCGGCGCGTCAAAGGTTTTAGAAGGAGGCGGTGGCCGTCTGGCCACTGCGGCGTATGTCAGGGTGGGATCCTCGGGTGCTGCTACGCTGGCAGGAGCCTCCGGTTGAATTGCCCGCTGAACTTCTTCGCGTAACATTTCGGCTATCGACAGCGAAGCCTGCTGGTTGGCAGCAGGCAGCCGCTTACCGAGCTATTTCCGGACGATGTCGCAGAAAATTGTACTAAGATTGTCAGCGCTGGTACCGCCCTCGTCGAATCGGGAAGATGCAAGCGTCGAAGTAGCAAGCGTGCCGGCCAGTCGGTTGTAGTGGCTGGCTCGGATTGACATGGCCCGTACGATGTTAGTGGGCTCGGCATCGAATTTATCGACAGTAGTTGGTGGGTTACGAACAAAGCCACCACAGATGTCACTCCTCACTCTTCTCATCAGGACACGCAACTTCTTCTCCTCGGTGGACTGAGGGTCGGTGCGGCTGCTCAGGCGGAGGACGTCTTCAACGAAGCTGGAGACCGTTTCGTTGGGCCCTTGAGTTTGTACTTGCAGAAGGTCTTCCGCTCGCTGTCGTCATGTCTGGTTCTTGAATGTCTCCTTCAGACCCGCGATACAGGTGTCTCACTACGTAAGCGACGCCTCATGGTTCTCGAACCACTGCCTCGCGGTACCTTCAAAGGAGAAGTATGGGAGGTTTTGGAGGCGCTGCTTAGTGGTCCATTCATTATGGCGTGCTATACGTTCGTATTGCAGAAGCCAGTCCTCCACGTATTCGTGGGTCTCGCCATGGAAGGTCGTCGGGGTTCGCTGGGCAACGGGCAGGTAGATGACGGCAGCGGTGGTCGGGGACTGCGATGGCTGGTCGTCCATCGTCGGCCTCGTTGGCTGCTTGGTCCTGGGCGGCAGAAGTCTGAATTCTGGGTGTAGGCCTTCGGTGAGACGACTGAACCGGATCTCGGTAGTGCCTTCGTTGGTTCTTCGTGGGCTTGGCGTCGGACTTGCACTGCGGGCCCTCGGAGGGTACGCTGCCGGTGCATGTGGTACCCTGCACCTCCACCAAAATGTTACGAATGACAAGTGATGAGGCGACGAAAACAGAAGTAAACTAAACGTTTAATGGGGCGAACTTGTGCCCAAAAATATAAAAGAAAAGTGAAACAGAAGAAGACAGCAGAGCGTTGCGGGCGTCGAAGGCGGCGAAGCACCAGGATCGAATGCTGAGGCGAAACTGACTCCGGCTCGCCACGCGGTGCCCCTTTGTACACGCGTGGACTTCTGGAACAATCGGTCTCGAAGATTCGGAGCGTAGAACATTCTAACCTAGAACAAGCAACAAGGTTCTCGAAATTGCCAGAAATCTAAATTGAAAAAATAAATAAAAGACGCGGCGCTACCGGGACTCGAACCCTGGGCTACCGTACGAATGTCAAGTGCGGCAACCAGTCTGCCACGCACGCGCTCGCTCACAGATGGCCGTGGCACTATGTTGGTGTTTATGGATGAAAATACTTCTGGTAGATTTTATGAGCTATGAGCACCTGTCTTTAATTACATTGACTTTAAATTGCTGTGACTAGTTATTCGGTACCAGTAATATTAATATGCGTTGAAATGGCTACAAATGATTATTGGGAACCAGTCATGATAATTATAAGCTATTTATACTACCACGAAGGAGAAGGACTTTCAATGACTAGAATTCTCTATTATCATATCTTTCAAACCAGATTGGCCTCTAGTGGCTACAAAAGGTTGTTTGTGAGTATAATTAACAATACAGCAATATTAAGGTGTTTAATAATAATTACAGTTTCAAGTGGCGTTTTTAGTTTATTTAATGTTGGGGCTTTACATTTATTTATAACAAATTTGACTTAAATTGGTCCAGACAAGCTTTTAGCAGCTAATATTGATATTTATGTGCTTTTTCAATATTTTTGAATAATACTTCATTGACTATTGTTCACGTTTGGCCGCTGCTCCTTTTCAGATCGGTTTGAAATGATAGTATGTGCCTATTTGTCATTACTATTGACACATTTTAGTTTGTTTCTTTATATATTTGAATGGCTTCAATCGGCTATGACTGGCCGTCAGCACCTAGTCTTCACCTGCCTGTCTAAATTGGCTACTTGGCTTGGAAAAGAGCTCGATGCTTATTATCCGCAATGTTCTGCTATTCGATATTCATACCAAAGTGACATCAAGTGTAAATTGTTGGCTATCACCATTTATAATCAACAAATTCATCTTAAAATATTCTACAACAGAGCACAACACGGGCCCGGGCCAGCCCAAGGGCCTAAGCCCGGCCTGGCCCATGGGCCGGGCTCGTGCCATGTAGCACGCCTTTTTCGGGCCCGTGCCGGGCTTGGGCGTGACCAAAATTGTTTCGGGGTCTGCAGGCACGGGCCTCCGGGCCTTGGCTGGGCAGTAGTGTGCAGAAAGCTGTATAGTATTGATAACGAAAAGTGTGCTTATTGACTATTAGGTTAAATAAAAATAAACAAGCGAAATGCAAAAACTCTATGGCGGTGCTCAAAAATTAAACAAAAAAGGCGTCTTGCACTTGGAAGGCTGTCACATGGATAAAAGGGAACATATGAATTCCTGCAGCATAGTTGGAAAAAGAGGTAAAACAAAAACGAGGGCACTCCAGTCGCAGTATACAACATGAGTGTCTTTTTCCTCTGCTTTAAAAAAACGAAAAATCGGAAGGAAAAAACTCTAGCTTGATGTTGCACTTTGTGCAGGGGGCCTTACTATCCCACCAAAGATAAGCTAACTAACCTATATAATTTTATGCTTTACAGCCTTTTCATGATGTGCTGGCGTGATTGCGATTCCTTTTCCCCCCAAAAAACATATAGAAAGTGAAAATTATCCGTGAAACGAATTGAACAACGAAAAGTGCAATATATCTTCAAGAATTGTATAAATAAACTATTCTCAATTTTTTTTTCTAAAATTCACTTATGAATTGCATACTTCGCTCATATTCTCGAAAATGCATCGTCTAGGTTGGGATATTTATCGTGTCGAAAAAAACTCGGCCCAAGTTTAAGAGAAATTTAAATCAAATGTGCTCGCTCTATGCTTAGACACTTTTTAGGCTAAAGCCTGCAAACGTTTTTGGGCTTATGTTTTTTTCGGGCATTGAACTTTCTGGAGGTCAGTCGGGCCTGAGCCCGGCCTCGGGCTCGGGCTCGGGCTCGGGCTCGCGCTCAGGCTCGGCTCAGCTCGGGCTCAGGCTCGGGCTCGGGCTCGGGCTCGGGCTCGGGCTCGGGCTTGGGCTCGGGCTCGGGCTCGGGCTCGAGGCTCGGGCTCGGGCTCGGGCTCGGGCTCGGGCTCGGGCTCAGGCTCGGGCTCGGGCTCGGGCTCGGGCTCGGGCTCGGCCGCTCGGGCTAGGCTCGGGCTCGGGCTCGAACTTCTGTCTCGAAATTCTGGGGGCCCCGGTCCAGGTCGGGCCGGGCCTGAAATTTTGGCCTGTGCAGTGCTCTAATCAACGACACTGGCTACAACCCATGTAGCACACCATGTTGGCCGATACTGGAATTACGTCGGCCAGTACCGGTAGCTCTACGGCGGATCCCGGCCAGGGACGCCGGTAAGGAACCAACTTTGACCGATATCGGAGACTCGTTGTATAAACTGGCCAGTACCAGCCGGAAAGTTCAAGATACTGGCCGACATTGTTTTCTTGCTGTAGTCACCGGTCAGTTTAGCCATGGAGTTTCCGGTGACTGGCCGATATCATTATTTTGCCGTAGTCACTGGCCAGTCTAGCCATGGTGTTTCCAGTGACTGGCCGAGATCATTTTCTTGCTGTAGTCACCGGCCAGCCTAGCCGTGGAGTTTCCGCTGACTGGTCGACATCGTTTTCTTTCTGTAATCACCGGCCAGTTCAGCCATTGAGTTCCCGGTGACTGGCCGACATCGTTTTCTCGCTGCTTTCACAGGCCATTCGAGCCATGCAAGTTTTGATATGTAACCGACATAGCTTTTTCGCTGATATAGAAACTATATGATGGTTACAAATGACCGTTAGGTTGAACCTGTCTTCAATATGCTAAAAGGTGACACCTAATAATATACTTAGCCTAATACTTACGCCGCGTCATCCTTAAACCAGTTAACAAAGGCTCATTTCAGTTTTGTTAAAAAGGACGTTATCTAACATGGCTGTGCAATGAAACTTAAATTTGGTTTACATCTATTAATTGTTTAGAGCGCAGCTCTTAGGCGCCCGTTTCCGTCTTGAGCGGCATCGCCGTCGCAGTCGCCGTCGGCATAACACCGCATTACATTATGGGAAACGTCCCATAACGCAACGCGCGGGTCTCACTCGTGACCTGCGCATTGCATTATGGGACGTTTTACGTAATGACGGCATGTGTGACGTCACGAGGGTCCCGCGCGTTGCATTATGGGAAGCGTCCCAAGATGCAACGGGCTGTCTCATTGTGACCCGCGCATTGCATTAGGGAAGCGTCTCATGATGCAACGTGGAGGTCGGCGACGCCAACGTTGCCGTCGGCGTAACCGCGCGTTGCGTTGTGAAAAACGTCCTATAAAGCAATGTGCCGTCTCATTCGTGATCCGCGCATTGCATTATGGGACGTTTCGTATAATGACGTCAAACGTGACGTCATGTGATGACGTCACTAGGGTCCCGCAGGTTGTATTATGGGAAAAGTCCAATGATGCAACGCGCAGTTCACTCGTAACCTGCGCGTTGCATCGTGGAGGCAAAACTTGCTTTCGATGAGTTGGGCATTTTAACTGCAGCACTGCGCTTTCGTAAAATTTCCCACGTGTTCTCAACGGCAAGTCTCACGGCTTACGCAGGGTTTTAACGAGCTTCTTCGATGAAGGACTACGAAGAGTAGAAAACGTCTCTTCAGCATGCTGCCGCCAGCCTCCGCAACGATCCAAAAACGCGATTTTTTAACATGCAAGATGGCCGACCGGTGGCTTCACTCTCGCGCTGCAGCTGCAGCGACCAAGCGGGGATGCGCGATTCAGTCCTTTCCCCAGGCAGATTCCGAGCGCTCCGTGCTAGCGGTCGTTGAGCGGTCGGCCTCAGTGAGCGATCCACCCTGTGGCACGCGCTGCCACAGCTTTCATAGCGTGTGCCCTCGCTTTTCAACACTTTCGGTTCCCATTTCTATCTTGCTGAAAGCATAAGGTTCTGATCGGAACTTCATGCTTTCACAAAAATGTTTAGTGTTACTACTTGATTAACGGTGACCCCGAAGTTAACACACTATTTATTTTACTTACAGTTATACAGGGTGTTTCACGAAAGGTGGACAAATTCAATATTGCGAAAACTACGCGTCACACCAAAAAAAAAGGCTGTCGTCGTTTTGGTCCTGTGCCAGGGACCTATTTAGGAAAATTATTAAAGTCCGAGATAATTAGATTGTTAATTATTTTTGCGTAATTAACTTTTTTAATATTGGGTTTAAGGGCATGGTTTCAATTAGAAAATTGCACAGCATCATAAATAAACACTAAATCAACAAATCGCAGAACGATAGAAGGCACGCGAAGCATTTTACGGCTTCTGAAAAACCGTACAAAATTGACGGGTTTTTTAGCTTCGGTTTGTTATCGGAGCGCATCTCAGCCCCGGCAGCAGCGCGCCCGCGGAGAGATAGTGCTTCCAACCTCTGCTGCGCTGTCATCGCGGGACGCATTATGGACAAATAATGGGAGTCCTCGGTACGCCCCTCCTCCTGCTAACACGTGGCATACGTGAGCAGGCGCAGGTTACCACGGCAACAGAGCAGCCGAGTTGGGCGAGTGACGAGCCGACGGCTGCCCCTCACTCATCCCTCTCCTTTGTACCGGCTCTGTCGTCTGCTGCACCAACGCTTTGTCGAACCCACGGTGGTCGAACCTGGTCGAAACCTGCCACGGTTGAGGTGCGAACTAAATGGATTCGTTGACACTTCAATACGCGGAAGGTAAGTTACGATGAATAACGTATTGAAATGAGTTCACATGTCGCGATGCCGTTACTCTGCCATTGATACGGTACGCCGGCAACGACGTACGACTCGACGGGATGGCTGCAACGGCTGCTGGCGGTTGCTGCCGCAACGTGCGCGCAGTCGCGGAGGCGCAACGAGAAAGCGTGTGCGCGTGATCTGTACCGAGGGTTCCCAAAATTTCCTGCCGTCGTGGCGCTGTACGTTTGGCAAAGGGTATGTTAAGCAATACCAAACACGTATGCCGTAATGCGACCGTCATCTCCGAAGGCGAGTTCTATCTTCGGAGTATTTGGCTATTGTCTTCTAGCAAACGACATACCTAGCTCTTCATCCGAAAAGGCGCGCACAATGTCTTCGACGTAACGCCATATCTTGGGCCTCTTCGCTGGCAAGGCGCATGAGTCGGCAAAGACTTCGCCGAGAACGGCTGCTGCGTCGTCACTCGACCTGGAGCTAAGCTGGTATCTTCGTCGCGGTCGCTGATTTCGCTGCTACTGCGTTTTATTAGACCTCCTGAAATTAACTGCAACAATGCCATCGCCGTAGTATGCTCGGACCAGTCAGTCATGACAAGAGGAACGAAAGAAAGCACAGCAATAGAGCCCACCCAGCAATCGAAACAAAAAAGCAGCGAAACTCCTTCATTCCCCCGCGGCAGCGTTGAGAATGAAACTGAAATGTTGCGAGTGACTACAGATCGTACTCCCCCGAAAAAGGCTGCGCTGAGAACTACTACGGGTCCGAGCGGTCTGTCCGAGAAAGACACAGTTTGGGCGGCACATTCGTTTCTTACATCCTTCTGCATGATCATAATCGAAACATCACGTGCATCCTATTTTCACCCAGGAAGGGTTACTACATTTAACTCTTACGCGCTTATTAAAACCGGGTCTGCTTCTCGCTACCGTCGCTACCACTGCTAGGAGATTCTATGGACTACACTCTAAAAAAGGGGAGAAAAAGGGAGAAATTGGGGCTGTTCCCCCTTTGGCTCATTTTGCATGGCGCGCCCTCTATCGGGAGTTGGAAAAGGGTGAAAATTGGGACTGTTCCCCCTTTGGCTCATTTTGCATGACGCGCCCTCTATCGGGAGTTGGAAAAGGTAGGAAATTTCCCCGTCTTCGTGATACTTGTGTTCGGGAGTAAGCATTGGTGCTGTGCATGATGTAGCAACAAAACGGCGAAGTGTTTGTGTGATCGCCGGTGCGAGGATTATTACCGAACCTCGTTCATGCGTGGCTCTGAACGGCACAATCAGCATACAAGATATTTACCGCCGCTACATTACAACATTGCTCTTCGCTCGGTGACGGAACCGGGAAGCGGTAAGCCCAAGGATGTGGGAGAGTCGTCCCATGATCATTCTGGAAAATTCGTTTGTAACAATTTAATATTTTGCGCGAAAAAACAATAGTAAAGCTTTCTCTGTCTCCTGTAACCACGAATTCATCGCAGTAATTACCTCGGACCTGTCAGAGCTTGATGTATCGTCTTCGGATACGTCGGCCTTCGCGTCCCGATCACGGGATACCTTCGGGTGCCGATCGCGGAATAATGTGTGCATCATGGCAAGATATAATTCTTTTTTTCAGAAGGCAAGTGAGAAACTCGTTATCTGCAGCGAGAGGCCAATTAGTGCATTTAACCTTTTTTTCTTCTATTTATATGTTTTTACTTCACAAATTCGCAGCCGCAGAATTTAGCGAATTGCTTCTTATATCATTCAGTCAAATATTGTTTGTTACATATCGACACTTATCTTACGGAATTATCAGACTAATTCCTTATTTGGCTTGAATGTTAGGAATACTTACCTAAAGAACATTTTTGCATCTTCTTTGGGGGGGGGGGGGAGGAGGGCAGCACATAGCGCGGTAGCCCCCCCCACCCCCCCAAACCTGATATCCTCACTTTTGTTGGGACCCCTGAAAAAAAGGATGCACCAAAAATACTGAACCCTCTTCATAAACAGTGTAGTGGGAATAATTCAAGTAAGTGCAGTCCATCAGTCAATGATAAACGAAATTTTTATTACCAAAATTAAGGTTATAAAGTTCTGCTTGTCAATAAACAACGGACTATAAGGCTAAAGTACAGGTGAGCAGGTAGAGTTTAAAGTTGCAATGGCTGACAATGATGTTGTATTCGAAACGAAAACATGATACACGGAACTGCAATTATTTAACTTCAAGCAAAGGGACAAAACTATACACACGATTCACAAAAGGGCCCAAGTGATACGACACAAAATAATACCTTTTAACAACTCAGGTAGAAACCGTGGAGCAAAGCCCCAGCAACAAAAACAGAAGTTCACCAAAATGGGTGTGATCAGCCTCAGAACCTAACACAAAACATAAATACATGCATCATGAAATAGGCTAAACCACGCGGTAAAGGTACTTGCAACCCCTTATAGAACGCTACCGCAAGCTCAAAGAACAAAAACACAAAAGGCCACAACCAAACAAAACAAGTGTTGTGCAGCCAGCTCTAGCAACACTGAGTACATCTGAATACCATAAACAAACATGTAGGGCCAGCTGTTAGCGGAATTAATCCAAAATGGCATGATGGGGCACCACATCACAGAAGTCAGCAAAGTTCTAAAGATCAAGTGTATAAAAGTCAGACACGTGACATGCCATTACTGCAACACAGTCATTACCTTCTCTCACAATGTAGGAGCACCTGTGCTCATGACAACGCAGTGTTGCAAGGCTCTGGCACAGCAGTATTAAGGAAATGCTGCAGGACAAGAAGCCTTTTTAATCCTCGAAAACTGAGGAATGTCCTGTTGCACCTCATTAACGAACACATCACCAGGCGGTTGTGGCAATTGTCAACGCTTGCGGTCTTCACAGAGGTAAGCTCCCTCTTTGGTGTCACCATGGCTATAGCAACTTGTTGCTCTACTGGCAGCTTTTCGACCTGAAGTGGCCTTGATCCAGTTGTCTCGAGGGAAGAATTCAACACCCTCCCGGAAGGCTCGTAGGCTGGAGAAGCTGATGTCGAGTTGCCAGTGTCAAACAAATGTTACGAAAGTTCTTCACTTTAGAAAGGCGAGAGCTTTGAAATAGGAATGTTTGGCGTCAAAGCGCATGCACCAAAACCGGCGAGGGGCCTACACTTCTGTATAAACCTAGGGTAATGTAGCAGGTAATGAAGTTTGGGTGTCACTACTGCATCTGGATACTGTGTAGTGTACATCTCCAAGAACTCTTCAACTTTCACTTGCAGGTAAGGAATACAGTTCTTAGGAATCCTCTCGGCAAGGATGATATCGACGACATGTCGATATGCCAGGTACACCTTCCAATGAACATTGCCTTCTGCGACAGTGTCTCCAAGGATCTGTGGCAGTAGCCGAAGAGGCACCACTTCTGGCTAGCCGTTCTTTTCAGGTTGGCCTTACAAGTGAGGAAGGCATCCGTGATTTTGACAGGTGCAAATGCTTTATCATGGAATTCATACTTGAAATCTATCACTCTGTCAAGGTCCTTCTTGGACAGCACTCTATAGCGGACCAAGCCACACAGGAGATGCCGAAGGACGCGCGCCATACCACCCTCGAAAACGTCATGCATGACATCAGATGGCAGCTGCTCAATAATGTCAAAGTTGCTCAGTCCTTTCAGATTGGAGATATCATTATTCCATAGAGGTGCCCATTTGCTGATGGGTCCAAGGCAAAAGCTTCAAGGTTGTAATTGTGTGCTCGGCTTGTCCTTTCAATGTAGTCATCTGTTCCATGTAGCTCTCCCAGTTGGTCGTAAAAGGCTAGGCAGTACCGAGAGATCCGGCCTCTACTGAAACAACACTGGAGCCCTGCTAGACGGTGGATGGAGAGGTTGTCACCAGTGAATGCCACCGTTACTATATTGAAGTGCAAGTTCCAGGCATCAATGCCGTGTTCATGAATAGTGTTGAAGCCTTTCACCAGGGGGGCCAGTACTTTCTCAAGGCCGTGCCGCACAGCAACCGGATACTCCACAAGGAGTAAAAGGTGAATAGCAATAAGCTTGGAGCAGGAGCGTGGATGCAGATTCAAAATTGTGATGTACACTCCTAGAATTTTGTGCTGTCAAGCAGCACTGCCAAAGGGGTTAGGTGATCTCCACCTCATCAGTGTAACAAGAGCTGGAATATTGTGTTGTGGCTGATATCTTGGGCGAACTGGTGACGTTGACCAAGAAAATCGCCATCGGCGAAGTCTGAAACCACGTCCGGTGACCTTGACAGAGGATGCATGAAGCATTCGAGCAGGTCATCAGATTGCAGGAAACTCGCCATGAGCTTCTGAACTGGAATGTAGCAGACAGTGTATTTTGAGCTGCCTACATCTTGAAGAGCCAGCTCAGTCCCTTCTTCTTGAAGAGCCTCCCCAATCACTTCTTCTTGAAGAGCCAGCCCAGTCACTTCTGTGTATGGAAAATTTTCGGCAATGTACTTTTTCCTTTGGTGAGTGTTCTCCAAGCCTGAGAAAAGTTGTTAAACAATGTCTGATGCACGTAGAAGTGATCCAAGGTTTTCCACGGTTGACGTTGCAACATTTTCCTCCACAAGCAGCTTCAGAGTCGAGTGTGGCCATCCAGAATCTGGTGTATGAGAGATCTCATTACCGTGAAATCTCATCTGTTGTGGTGAAGACCAGTTTCAACTTCTCCGTGATTTTCAGGTAGAAAAGATCAAGCTGCTCCCGATGTCAGTAACACAACCACCGCTAGGGTAGTCCTCACTGTCGACGTTTCTTTCTTCCGATGAGGTTGGGGTATCTTGCTTGGGTTCGCCTTCCGTAGAGCGTCCCTATGAGGGTGACTTTATTCCCACAAACGCCCTGTGCATGCGGTAGACGTGCTTCTTGAAGGCAAAGTAACGCCGAAACGACGCCGGGCAGTTTTCTATCCCACATGTCACGCGGAAATCGGACTCACAGCTATGAGTTTTAGGGTGGCTCACCACTAGTTTAATTGATGTCCCTTCGAATGCACATCTTGGGCAACGAACGATGACCATGACAATCACGTCGATAAGAAACGGAAGTAAATAGATAACCGTGATAAATACAGTTGCACAGGCATTGGCTGCACGCCCAAGCCCATGACGGCAAAGCAAAGCTACCAAGCTACCCGGTCGGATTGGGTTGTCCTGGCTTGTGAATAGTTACCGAGGTAGTGGATTTGTATACGTAGGGTGAGGTGATTAACGAAAACAATTGGTCGTGTACAAATACCTATAGCAAAAAACAAAACATATCCAGAATGATATAAACATTATTCCGTCGATTTTTTTGTTTTGAGCTACAATTCCTGCCATTTTGAGCGATTTCAAGCCGTGCCGTCTGGCAACACTGAGCTCGCTTGTTTTCTTTTTACCGCTACTTCAAAGTTTGCCGCCAATGCTTACCTAGTGCATGCCGTGCATGCACCGTGCATCTAATAAAAAATGTTGAGGTGCGTCGGGTTCTTTGAAAAATTCTGTCGTCCGTTGCCAATTTCGCCCGACTACACGTTGGAGATGGTGAAAGAAGCATTCCATGTGAAGTTTTCAGGACTGAAAGAACTCGACAGGGTGCTGATCCAGGTGTGTCGGAAACTGCTATCCTTAATGTCAATGCAGATTCTTTGGCTAGTTGTTGCTGGGAATTTGACGTCATGATGGCGCTTAATTAAGACGAGGACAAAAGGGAGACTAGACAACACGGAGTGCTACTTCAACTGTTTATTTTGAAAAAAATGGGGGACACTATATACACTCAAACCGCTTCACCTCACCCAATCCCGGGCCTTACCGTCGCTCGCAAAAACGCTATCTCTTTGTCTAACAGGTCAATGGAAGCAACGCTGACACATTGTGCTCAAGACTGTTTTATCAAGTATGCTTCTATTATTTACCTGACCGTCTTATCCTTGTGTCTGGCTAGAATCGCGCACGTGTTGAACAAGGGCCTGCACCCACAATCGTGACAATGAACTGAAAGATGACCGTCACGGTGGTTATTAACATTCAAAATGTGTTCTCGTAAACTATCACTTAGGCATCTGCCTGTTGGCCCGATATACTTTTTACTGCATGGCAACGGAATCACGTACTGTCAGCACGAAATGAAACCCGAACGCCGGGAACGCGTGGCCGTTAATACAGGCTGCTCCACCTGGAGGGCCCCTGAGAACTTATAAAAATGCGCCGGGGTGCGAGGGTGCGGGTTCTACTAAGATGAGCTCGACCCTCGCGTGGCGCGTCTGGGAGTTTTGCGTTTAGCCGGTGGCGCGCTGTAAGCGCCGTCACATCTGATACACTAAGCGCTGTCACTCGTTTTGTGTATCCGACGCCCAGCGACATCTCTTCAGCGCTGTCATTCATTATCGCTTTGTGTATCGAAAGGGCGAAATGAAAGTTGAAACATTTCCTGCCCAGAAGACTCGTAGTGCTTTAGGACGTGTCACCGGAACCACGCTGGGGTTCCGGAGAACAACGTGCCATGCGCGGTTTCTGAGGAACAGTGAAAGGTCATAGACGTGAAATAAAATTCGTTCATTGGCACAACCATACTCTTTATAAAAAAGGTGCACAGACCGTCGCGGATGCGTCGGTTTTTAATTTTTATGAGCAATGCCCATGTTTTCATGCGAGGTTATCAGTCGATTCTTATAAAAAGCGAGAAATCTGCTCGCTGACGCTCTCTTGATAACCGCCGATATGCCAGGCGTATCAATTCCGGAGCGGAATAAAGTCATCACCCTCTCTGAGCAGGGCCTATCGCAAAGAGCTATAGCCAGGTTAAGCGGCTGCCCGGTTGGTGCCGACCGGGCGACAGTGTGGTGACAGAAAAGCACCCCGAGTGACGGCGCTTACAGTGCGCCACTGGCGAAACGCGGAAGTCCCAGACGCCCAGCGCGACGGTCGCCCTCGCACCCCGGCGCATTTTCATTAGTTGTCAGGGGCCCACCAGGTGGAGCAGCCTGTATAAACGGCCTCGCGTTCCGGCGTTCGGGTTTCATTGCGTGCTGACTGTGTGATTCCGTGCTGACCGACAAACGGGTTTCTATGCTTCTTGCCACAGCGCAGGGGCCTCCGCGAAAGAGGTTCGTTAGTCTGCAGAACCTGGCTAGCTTCTCCGGAGCCGAGAAAACAACCATCGTATTCACTCGGTTAGCTATTTTCTTAGGGTTCTGCGCAGTTTTGTGCATATAGGGGACAACCGCTATCTTTTGTTTAACTCGTTTCGTTTTGACTAAACCCGGACAAGGGTATTTTGAACACTCAGCCCCCTAAGAACGCCTTCCGCAACAGACACCAGCACACTCTTGGGATAACCTGCTGATAACAGGCGCTCTGGCTGCTTCCGCAGACACGAATGTGTCACATGATTACACGATCTGCGGAGGGCGTTCACAAAGCGCAACTTCACCATCCCTCTTTTGACGAGTTTAGAATGGGATGACTTATACGGCAACAAACAAAGAGATAGCGTTTTTTTGCAAGCGGCGGTAAGGCCTGGGATTGGGTGAGGTGAAGCGGTTTGAGTGTGTATATGTCCCCCCCCCCTTTTTTTTTCTAAATAAGCAGCTGAAGTAGCGCTCCGTGTTGTCTAGTCTCCCTTTTGTTCTCGTCTTAAGCGCCATCATGACGTCAACATTATTTATGTCTCCCTTTCGCTTCTTTTTGCTTACAACTACGTGAGTGCAGAACTACTCTCAATGAGCTTTGTGTGGTCACGATGCGGCTAGTTTAGAAAACATATAGTGAGATCAATTTTTCCATCAACGATACGTGATGTCCAGTCGCGCAGCGCACGTGTCATACTTAAAAATTGCAATACAAGGGGGAAAAAGGGGAGACAACTACCACGGGAGGCATTCAGCGAGCGAACGACGTTTTAGTGAATGAAAACGAAACTACTACGTTGCACCGAATGACACTTCAGCAAATGGCGGCGTTCATATTAGCGAATCGGTCTAGTTACATTGACAGCTCGGATTAGCTTTTCTTTGTAATGTGCCACCTTGACTGCCGCCGCGAAGCGGCGTGGGCGGGTAATCCGCATGGGTTAACACGCGCCCTATGATACACGCCCGACGAAACGTCACTACAACGTGCAGCCGCAAGCGAGCAGCAGTGGGCAGTTACATCGACAGCTAAAATTAGTCTTTTTTGTAATAAACCATTTGGTCTGTCGCCGCAAATCGGCGTAGACGGTGGTTCGCATGTGTTAAAGGGGCGGTTCAACGATTTTGGGACTTTGGTCAAAAATCTGTGGAAGTTGCTTTCTGACACTTCTAAGTTAAAGAACAAAAAAACGATTTTGCTGCCGTGCCCTAGTCCGTGTAAAAAAAATATTGGCATTTCTGGCACCCTTCAACTCATGCCCCAGTCTTCGGGGTCACACGTGGTCGCACTCCTAGTTGTTATGTTGCTAGTTAAGCTCAGGAGGATGGTTTAAGCAAACTGTTTAATAAGTGACATGCGGGATCAAAGCAGCAGCTATGGCGATTGCTCGTCAGTTCCAAAACGCAACAGCGCGTGCCACGTCCTGCGAGCGTGCTCACTGGATGTCCTCTTCTTCTAGGATCAGAGAGCCTCATGACATCATAACATGCCCCCCTTTTTCTTTTTTTTCTTTTTTTTGAAGATAACGCAGTGCGAGTGCGGCACTTGTCAGTCTCTGTATCGTAGCGGCTTCACCACGACGCGTCCACTTCTTTTTTTTTTTGGTTATCTTGTTGACGCAGGACCTGAGACCTTGTAGACGTGGAAATGTTTTCAAGTGATTCGTCGTTTGAGACTGTAAAGACATACTCTTCAGCAGCTTTGTTTGAGACTGTAGGGAAATAGTTTTCAGCAGCTGTATTCGTTTCTGCTGTTCCCGGTGCTTCTTTGATGTGGTACCGGTTGCGCCTGTAGGTGCGTCCTTCTTGTCCTTGCACCGTGTACGACCTCTCACTCGGGCCTCTGTCTAAAACCACACCTCTGTTCCAGTGTCCCCGTCTTTTAAACCAAATTTCCTGTTTTGGATGTAGTGTCTGGGTTTTCAACAGCTGCTGCTCGGCTGACAAGGTCTCGGCTCTGACAAGGTCTCGGCTGCTTCCTTCAGGTGTTCCTCGATGTGTATCAGCTGCTTCTTCTCTTGGTTCCACTTGCTCTCCTCGGCTCGAGACTGCTCCACCAGGGACTCATACCGCCGGGAGAGTTCCTCTATTTCGACTCGGCTTGCTGGTGCCTCCGAAGTTCTCGCTGTGCCTCCAGTGCCCTCGGTGACATGTTCCATCGAGGCTCTCACTTTTTGGTTTGGCGCCTGTACGAACCGTTCTTCAGCCTTGAGTTCCTTGAGGAGGCGAAAACGCTCTTGCAACTGCTGGTTTGCTTGCCGCAGCTCTTGCAGCTCCTGCATGGTCTTTTGTCCCACTGCGCCCTGCTCGCTCCTCGAAGACTGCGAGAGCTCGTCTGGCTGTTGCCCACTCTTCTGTGAGCTGTGGGCACCTGTCTTCCAAACTGCGTTTCTCTTGGGCTGCCGCGTGAAACTCTTCCTGCAGGTTCCTGTGTCTGTATACAATGTGGTTATCCTTGTCCAGCAGCTGGGAGTAGTCTGTCTTCAGCGCTGACAGTGCTGCCTCACACTTGGCCGCTTCGTCCAGCGCAGTGCAGTGCTCGTTCTCCAGCTCCTTGGTGGCCTTGACGTGCTGCTCGCGCTGAATCTTTAGCTCCTCCTCGAGGCAATGTCGTGCCTGTTTTAGGTTCTCTGCTAGCTGTTGAAAATGTTTGTTGTCGCTGTTGTCGCTGACGAATATCTCAGCTTGCTCCTCCAGGCTGGAAAAATCTGACCGCAAAACGTCGGCTTCGATTTCTAGCTTTCCGTTGCGTTTTAGGAGGCTGCTGATCTTTCTCGTCCAATCTGTCGCACTCTGTTTCTGCCTTCGCGGTAATGGAGCTTTCGTCTGCTTCCGTTTGCGACGACTTGTGACACTTAACAACATTCTCTCTCTCTTTCAAAGTATCCGCCACCTTTTCGTGTCTCTGCTGCCAGAAGTGACTTTCATCAGACACGCATCTAATTTTTTCACTCGCATCTTCACAAGATGATTTCCACTGCTGACTTTCGTGAGCGAGGAGCTCGTTCCTAACTGTCAAGGATGTGACCCGTTCCTGAAGCACTGTCAGCAGACAGTTCAAGTCTTCCAGCTGACTTGCTTCAAGAGACACTGCAGCTTCTGACGACTGGTTGGTGTGCTCGACGATGCTCCGGACAAATGCTCCGAGATCTTGTAACGGCCACTGGTGCCGGTCCTTTAGGGACTGGTATTTTTGCTGAAGTAGATTGAGCTGCTCCTCTTTTTCAGCAAGCTGGTTTTCCAGGGCCTCTCTTTTGCGTTTTGCGCTGTCCAGTAGCTTCTTGAGGTACTGAAAGGCACCGAACTCTCGTTGTTCGGAATCATTCTCAACTGCCGGCAAGTTCTCGCCACATTCTTGAAGAAGGACATCCTGCAAGATGCAGTACTCGGCAGAAACCCTTTCGAGCTCAAGCTGAGATGCTTCAAACTTCTCCTTCAGGGTGTCTGCTTCCTCCACCTTGGCATCTACAAGCTCCAGCTGCTTTGCCAAATCCCCACTTAGAGAAACTAACTGGCCTTTCAATGCTTCGGACTCCTGATGCTTGGCATGAGAAAATTCTGCTTGCTGCGCTTGCATCTCCCCCAGGAGAACCGAAGCTGCCCTGCACTCGCTTTGAAGGGCCTGCTCACGACCAAAGCTCGCTGCGATATTTCTCTCGTGCTCCAAAGACATTCGCAACACTTCTGCCTTTGCCAACACCAACTCTGAAAACAGGCCTTGTCCCTCTTCGGGGCGAGCTGCTTGCTTTGGTTGATGGAAGAGGCCCAATCGTTATGCCTCCCAAATGGATCGTTTCGTTAGGCTCATTGTCTATGAACGAGCTGGAAGTTCCTTCCAGTGCAGAAACACGCCGATATCCGTAGGTTTTCTGCTGTGTCTGGTTGCACATTCGGGAAAAATGTCCAAATCTTCCACAGGAAAGGCAGTGCTTTCCGTAAGCTGGGCAGTTTCGGGGTTGATGGAAAGTACCACATCTCGAACATGAACTTTGCTGTCGGTTGCTGGATTGGTCTTTTTGTGGTTCGGATGGTTGATACCTTCGTTGCGCCGCTGTGAAGCTAGATGACTGCCGATAGAGTCCATCAACTCTAACTTCGCCTTCAGTTTTCTGAATATCATTCACGTGTTTTTTTGAGATTTCAGCTGCTTTGCAGGTTGAAATGATTTTGTCGAGGGTTAGACTCGGTTCACGAAACAATCGTTCGCGCAAAGCCACGTCTCGTATCCCAATGATGATACGATCACCAATGAGCCTGTTTTCTTGAGCTCCGTAGTCGCATTTCTGAGCCTGCAGCTTTAGCTCAGTTACAAATTCGTCAATGGTTTGTTCTGGCTTTTGGCTCATTGTGTTAAAAATGGCTGTCGCTTGTGTGACGCTTTTGTAAGGTGCGTACAGTTTATCAAATTCGTGCAGTATGTAATCTACTGCATTCTCACTTTGCCCGCTTTGACCATCTCCCGTTGGTTGCGGAGGAAAGGTTTGCGTAATTCGTCTTGCCTGAGGTCCAAGGCAGTGGAGCAGAAAAGCTTTCCGAGTTGCGATAGGCTTGGATGCATATTCACAGGCTGCCTCGAAGATAAGGTACGATGATTTCCACTCCTCCCATGCTCTTGCTGGGTCGTCACCAGGCTGGAACGGAGCCGGCGGTTGTAGGAAAGCAGATGCCATATTGTTGTTGCTGTTGCTTGTTGCTTAAATGTTGCTGTTGCTTAAATGAAAAATATGGACGTTGAGCTGCTCACCACTTCTGACACCATGTTATGTTGCTAGTTAAGCTCAGGAGGATGGTTTAAGCAAACTGTTTAATAAGTGACATGCGGGATCAAAGCAGCAGCTATGGCGATTGCTCGTCAGTTCCAAAACGCAACAGCGCGTGCCACGTCCTGCGAGCGTGCTCACTGGATGTCCTCTTCTTCTAAGATCAGAGAGCCTCATGACATCATAACACTAGTGACGTCATTCGGGGTGCCGTGTAGGTTCCCGTGCGCTCTCTCGGAGGACGCTTCCTCTCCCTCTTTGCCGAGATTAGCGGGCGTTATGCTGCAGCTTAAAGCCGAGCGAGGCCACGTAAGCTTCTCGCCGTAGTTCCTTCGGCTGCCACTCGCGGCTGCAGGTGGGGGAAAAAGCTCTATTTTCGCTTAGCAATTATGCAGCGGAATCGCGACATTTTTTAATGAAAAAATGTTTTTCTATCCTCAGGGACACGATAAGCAACATCAAAATGACGAGATGCCAAATTTTTTAGTCTTACAATCGTTGCATCCCCCTTTAACGCGCGACCCATTGATACACGTGCAAGGAAACGTCCCGACAAGACAAACAGCCTATTCGCTAAGACGTCATTTGCTAAAGCATCCATTCGCTTAATTGATTCCTATTAGCTGAAGTGTCATTCGCTAAAACGCCATTCGCTCATATAATATGAACCCAACCACAACAACGCCGTTGTGGTTGTCTCCACTTTTCCCTCTTGTCTCGGGGTTTTTAAGTATGACTGTTCAACCAGCTAGGCTGCGCTATTACCCTACTTTTCTTAAACCACGCGTTTATTGTTCGATACTACAGAGAGTATGTGTGAAAACCGAACCGTGTTTTTCTCACCGCAAAAATAAACTGGACATCAGCTCGGAAAGATTGTTTTTCTTGATCCACGTAGTGTCATGTTCTCAAACTTTCGCATTCTACTCGAACCGCTAGGGGTTCGTTTTTGGCGGAGTTTAAACCCCTGCAATGACTACTCTATATAGCCAGACCGTATTCAGTTTGATGAGCTGTTTCAAGTTTTAATTCGAAGGTTGCAGACACGCTGATCATTTTGCCTCGGTAAGCCTAACAACCAGTAAAGGGTGATGGCGCCGTTTTCAATTACCTCCAGGGCGTCTCAGGTTGCCAGGTAACGCTCTGAAGTCAACCGGAAAAATTGATGCCGGTAACAAACTCCGTTTGTCACCAGGAGTATATTTTATAGGTGCATTTTACCTTGTGAAATATCAAGGCATATATTCGTTTCTGCATAACGTTAGGTTTAACTAAGTTCCTGCGTAATCAGACATGCGGACGACAGCGTTCGCCCGCGGCAAACTCTGTCATCTTTGGCGAGCACATTTCTAAAACTGCGACGAATGTTGCTCTAACTTTGTACAGGAACAAAGCTGGCTTGAAATTTCATTAAGTTAAATGCACCTACAAAATACGAGGTCTGTTAGAAAAGTATTCAACCTTTGGCCGAAGAAAAACAACTGGCATAACTGGAGCGTTGGGAGCCTAATCACCCTGAAAGTAGTCTCCTTGGGACTCCACACATTTCCTCCAGCGGTACTGCCATTGTTGGAAGCATTCCGAGAAGGCCTCTTTGCGGAATGGAGTTTAGCTCAGCTGTCGTTGCGGCCATAATGACCTCTGTTGTTTGAAATCGTGCTCCTTTTAATGGCCTCTTGATTTCGGGAAGCAGCCAGAAGCCGCAGGGGGCCATGTCTAGAGAGTAAGGAGCGTTTTGAACTACATCAGTCTTCTATTTCGCCAAAAATATGTGAATCAAGTGCGAGGAATGTACAGGAGCACTGTCGTGATGGATGCGCCAATTTCCTGTTGTCCACAAATGCGGTCTCTTGTGCCACAGAGCATCACGTAGGCGACAGAGGACATCCCTGTAGTACTCTCTGGCGATTTCTGGGATGGTCAGACAACGGTCCCGCATCACCACAGCGTTCGCTTCGGCAATGAGCTGGTCATTTTGTCATGCTGATGGCCGACCGGAGCGTGGCTCGCTCTCCACCGATGTGCGGCCGTCTTTGAACGGGTTGTACTACTCCTTAATCTGTGTGCTGCTCATAACATCGTCACCAAAAGTCGTCTGAATCTACCAAATTGTCTCCACTTGGCTGTCTCCCAGTTTCGTGCAAAATTCGATGTAGTAGCGCTGCTCCAGTCACTCCGCCGTTTTCCTTGCAATAAAAAAAATGACCGGAGCACTGCGTACTACCTCACTCAAACGCTGCGTGCGAGTGACTGACACTATCGAATTCACGCATGCGTACGAAGGTTCAAGGTTGGCTGATGCAAGCGCTCTTTGCAAAATTCGCAAAAAAAAAACGAATTTCGGATACTTTTCTAACAGACCTTGTACACCTTGAAAACAATAGCTTGTTATTAGCAGGCGCCGATTTTTTCGATTGACTTTAGGTGTGTCGCCCGGCAACTTTCTCTGGGGAAAGTTGCCGGGAAGTAGAATTTAGGCTTTTATTTAGTGCTCGACTGTGAAGGTTTTTTATTTTTTGTACGCACATTGTAACTGCACAGCTGTTGAACATTTACTGGAAGTTGAAATGTGTCCAAAACACAAATTTGTGCTCCAACAGACGCCTTCATACTCAAGTGTTTAAAGGGCGACTCCGGTCCATACTTTCGATTTTGGGATTATGACTGTTTTTAGTGCAGTCAGCGTCCCTGAATTGCAAGGTGTAATTTTTTCTCGTTATCGTGCGTAGTTTTAAAGATATCGACGCCTCAAAGTTCTGTTTGGGGCGCGGCCGACAAAACCGGAACTAGCCGCTCGAGGCCCGGCAACACTGGAAATCGTGGACGTGACGTCAGGATCGTTCTGGTTCAACGAGTACGCAGGCCAAGCGGCACCTACTTCTGTTGCGCTAGCCGTCTAAAGATAGAAGGTAAGCTGATTTTGCTTTAATTCTGTATACGTGGTAGTTATCCAGCATATGTAGCAAGAGTTAGTGCGTAAACCCAAAAGCTAGCGACTGGAAAACCCGTCAACTCGTTCGGTGCCGCAATCGGCGGCCGCCGCTGTGCGTGCACACTGCCGTACTCGTCGCTTGCATACCCAAAAGCTAGCGACTGGAAAACGAGTGAACTCGTTCGGTGCCGTACTCGCGGCTGTCGCTCTGTGTGCTGTCCCCCGTACTCGTCGCTAGGCCTAAATTGTCATTGGGGCTAGGTGGATAAAGCGGCGTTTCTCCACACCGCGCTGCCAGTGACGTACAGTACTGGGGGCCCTCTCGCTTTCGCGCAGCGGGTCATTTCCAGACACGAAGCTTTGAGGCTCTCCGGCGCGGGCCGCGGCGCCCGAACAGACCTGTGCTGAGCTGTACACGTCTGTTTTTGTTCTTTTTCCCTCAGGCGCGTAAAAGCCGAATTTGTAAGCTGCAACACTAATTTACCACATAAGCCGTAAGCAACCAACACAGGTAGGTTTCGTTCGTAGCTCTCCGGCGAAAAATGATCGGAACAGAGCTTCGATCTGGGGGTCGGCGTCCAAGGCTTTCCAAAGTCCACTCGTCGAACTTCGTTCACCCACAACTTCTCCAATTTCCGATCCGTTGAAAACTTATGAAAAAGCACCTCCGGGTTGCGCAGCGGGTTGTTTGAGCAGCCCAGAGCGCTACAAGTTGTACTCGGCATCTTCCAAAGAACAGCTGGGCAGTGTTGGGCGCACCGAGTTGCTCGCTAAAACGAGTCTCGAAGTCCTCACAAGCAAATAAACAAAAGGCTATACCGAAGCTACATGGGCTACAGATAAAAGCAACGACTAAACACGCAATCACAAGCCGAAGTAGCGGTGGTAACTGCACAACGAAGCGCGAAGCGCGTGCAACGGGTGCGCCCGTCCGGACCGGAGGAAAAAAGAGAACGATAGTGACGTCACCGCCCAATGTTGCTTTAGTGATCGGCAACCCGCTGGCCCCCGCTAAGGAGCAGCGGCTTGCGGCGGGTCGCATTTTTATTATCGGCATTAGTTGAGAACGCGGCGTCGCCCGGACGTAATTTTTTGGCTGGGGTCGTATTTTGTGTCACTACAACGATACCAGTAATTCATTTCATTTTGAGTTTTGGCCGGAGTCGCCCTTTAAGATGGCTCTTTCACAAGCAAAATTGTATAATACAAAGAATGTAAAACGCAAACAGGGGAGCGACAGAGACAGGCATGTACCTCTGTTTGTGTTTTCTTTTCTTCGTATTACGTAGTAGAGCAATGCACGAGCCGCTTTTCTCAGGGGTAAGCCCAAGCCCGTGCAGTGCTCAATTATGTTTTACACGCAACACGCTCGTCATACCATTAAAAATGACTTCTGTCGGTCTTCTAGGTACGGTTTCTGATTTAATGTGATTGTTCCCACAATCTAAGCATTATTTTCAGGAGATGCCTTTTTGTCTTTGGTTTCCATTGAGAATTCAAGTTTCTTGTACGTAAACTTCGCAGGTCCTTGATACAGACCTGGGTGAGTACCTGGACTGGGACTTTGACGTGACCCTCAGTGAGGGTTCGAAAATCAGGGCTTCGCTGCTTCCGCCCCGACAGCCGACCCCACCTCCTGCTCCTGTAGCTGACGCACCAGAAGTCTAAGATTGAGCGCTCTTAGTTTTTGAAGTGGTAGCTTTATAGGGTCAACCAACCACAGCAGCTGTGCCTGCAAAAAACGTGTATGTCGTGTCGATTGGGAAGTAACGTGTGGACTGAGGAGGAAAGCCGAAAAGGGAGGAGAGGCCGCTGGACTTGCAGAAAGGTACGCAGAAGGGAAGCGCTGCTTGAGGCCACACGCCCGTTTTTTCCACAACGTGGCACAGCACATTTGAGATGGACTTCTGTTGAAGAAGTTTTAATGGCGTGTACTAGCGCACAGCTAAAGAGCAGCGCATTCTGGGAGAAGCGCCATCTTGTGTGTCTGCAAATGCAGACAGCTACACTGCCCAGCAATTCTTGCGGCAACACCATGCACGAGCCACGGGGTCTCTATGCAGTTACAGTGCACTGTATAGTTGCGGTAACGTAACAATGATGTCTCCATAAGTTGTTGCTCCATCACTGGGCCCCTATGGCGGACAGCGAGCAAGAACACACACTGCGAGGTGATGGTGGAAATCTGCTGCGTGAATCTATTTGTTCTACAGCCGAAAATTATTGTCCGAGACGGCAACCTGTGGCCAATTCACATAACTGACTGAATCGCGCTGATCCGCGTACGGATTTGGTCATGAGACTACAAGCTCGCGCACGATTCAGCCCCGAGAGCATTCACATGGCAGATGAGATGAGAAGACAACAAGGAGGACGGATGAAACTCACCTTCAGCACCAGGTGCCCACAAAACGCCAGAAACGTGTACTACGCAGTTGTCGGCAAGCTGGGGGCTGAGCTAAAGCTACCTTTAATAAGTAAGTAAATTTGGCAGGTTTACATGCCAAACCAATGAAGGGCATCTGGCATGCTCCAGCGGAAGACCGAGGATTAATTTAGACAACCTGGGGATCTTTTGACATGCAAAGCAAACCTCAATTACACTGCACCTTTTCTGCAATATGCCTCTGTCAAACTACGGGCAGGTTGGCCAGGATTCGAACCCGTTGACTGGGGATCTGTGAGGCCAGAGCCACCGAGGTGGCTCAGAGTTACCTATAACAAATATTTTTTTTCACATGTCCTAGAACACCGACGCTGACCTGAGATTTGGAACACACAAGAGGATGAGCACAAACTAACAAACGGATGATCATAGGACAGAGTAGCAATATAAAGTGGAAAAATTGTTGAACTCTTGGCTCTTTGGCTTCAGCATTAGCTCCTTATGACAAATACGGCTCGTTCTGTGCCTCAAGGCGGTCTCACTGGATGGATGACAGACGGCGTGCAGGAAGGATCGTGGCCTGCAAATCCGAGGAGCTTCTTGACTTGTGCCGGGGAAGCACAAGACACTGGTGTGCGTCAGCCAGGAACTTTACCTGATGTCGCTTGCACGGGTGGCACACGAGGTTGCGCGACAAAACCCTGTGGTGCACCGACCAATCCACCTGGGCGAATGCGGCGAGCACAGCGATCAGCACCCATGTTTTATGTTCTAAACTTCTGCCGTTGCCATACTAAATGTTTTTCAAGTTGCTCTGTTCTAGATCCCCCGCCAACATCCGCGAATGAAAAAGCGTTTGCCTTTTTCACTCCCTGCCGCCCAAGAATCTAAGCGCAGGTCGCAGGAATCATGCGGACAACCTTAACAAGCTTTGTCATGCGGAAGCAAGTTTTTCTAACACTCGTAACTACAAGCGGATGGGTCCAGGAGCCATCAATGGCAGGGGTCATTGCAGAGAGTGTGATAGCTTGGCGGTAGGTAGATTCAAGCTGTGTAATCGGTCTCTTTAAGAGCGGTGCAGCACAGAATAGAGTGATACCGTGAAATAATGGGACCATGTGGGCAGCACGAGCTAGCGTACGGGAGGCTGTTGTTGTTTTTCACCGACGGCGCCAAAAAGCTGGGAAATTGATGTGACTCAAGGGAGCAAAACATGCTCATGAACGGTATAATTTCATTCATGGTTGATTTGACGCCTCTTCCACGGCCACTCGATCCACGCACGAGGTGCGGCCAGCCGCGTCGGCCGAAAACGGCGTGAGGCGCCTAGTTCGCCGCGCCGCCGCCGCGGCGCTACTGCTCCGGGCTGGGCAGGGCTGGGGGAGCTCCTCCGCGCGAGCAGCGCGGCGGCCGCCTGACCGAACACGCGCGCTACGCGCGTTTATCGCCTCGACAGTGCACACGAATGTGCGTGGGGGATGTTTTGTACTTGCTATGTTCAGGATACGAGGGCTGTACTTCATACTCAGAGGACAAACGAAATTTATTTAGTGTAAGTTTAAACATATCTGCCGGCGCACACGGTCGGCTTGCCGCACAGGGATCTGTGTGCTAGCAATCACCAGAATGGCCCACCGTAACGGCGACTTTCGTCGCACAGGTCATTCATTGATGGCTCACTTTCATCGAGGATCCATGCGTCATAGTATTTGCCTACAAAAAAATATTGTCTTCTATCGAATGTGGTTGACCAGTTAAGCGTTCGGGTCAGTCACATAAACTACATTTTGAAAATATAGTTTTTTTCCGCTGATCTTTATGATAATCTTTCTCAGCGTTTACTTTTACAACGTATCGCAATGAACTTTATTCATTTCATTCATTCATTTATTGATACTGTCAGCCTTTGCACAGGGCTATTACAGGGGTGGAAAAAAAGACAACAACAAACAAACATGTACGCTTAGATACAAGCATACACAAAGGTTTCAAGTATATTGAGACGATTCGTAATTTCGGCAGTTTACGGAACGTAAACTGTTTACCTAGTTTGAAACATTTACGTAGTTTGAAAGTTTGGAAGTTTACGTAGTTTGAAACATTTCTTTACACAAGCTATAGGGGTTTTAATTTGTAACACATACAACAACATCAGCGATACGCTCCAGAAATTCATTTAGCGACATAGATATCACAGCAAAATGAGGTAACATATTCCAATCTTTAATAGCCCTCGGAAAAAAAACTGTACTTAAAGCAATCGTTTTTAACAGATGAATTAGGAATGCACATGCTATGACGATGTCTTGAGGATTCGGTGGAGCAAATTTCAAAGTACTCAGATTTTTTTATCTTTACGCAATTATGAATAATCTGAAAAATAAATTTTAACCTTTCACATTTCGTTTTTGATTCAAATGTAGGAAGAATGGCGAGTTCACATTGTTTTGTGGGAAAATGAACGTGGCTGTATTTATTAAAATAAACCAGGATGCGAGTCGCTGAATTTTCTGCAGCTTATTGGAATTTGTAATGGTATATGGGTTCCATACAATTTTAGAATACTCGATGACGGGTCTTACCAGTGTCATATAAGCCAGACTTTTTAGTTCAGAAGTTCCAATAACGAGGTTTCGTCGAAGGCGCCACAGCGCTTTATTAGCTTTGATGCATACGTTATCAATGTGAATGTTCCATTTTAGATCAGGAGTAAATATTAAGCCTAAGTATTTATGTTCTTTTACTCTCTCAAGCTCAGCGCCCAAATTGCAATAATTATAAGCCAAAACGTTTTTCTTTCTCGTAATAGACATGAAGACTGATTTTTCAGGGTTTAGAACCATTTGCCAATTGTTACACCACTTCTTAATTTTTCTAAGTTACAGTTTAATTCGATTTGATCATCTGACGTTTCAATCTTATTGTAAATAACACAATCGTCGGCGAATAGTCTGTTTGGAACTAAGATGTCATTGCGCAGATCGTTAATAAAAATAAAAAATAAAAGAGGACCCAAGACACTCCCCTGTGGTACGCCTGAAACAACTGGGGACAGAGTAGATTTGCTTCCCCAGCTTTAACATACTGTCCCCGTAATGAAACATAAGAAGAAAGTCACTTCGTGATGGGTAGATTATTAAAGACAGCATTGATTTTCAATAACAATTTTGGGTGAGATACTTTGTCAAACGCCTTTGCGAAATCTAGAAATACTATATCAGTTTGACCACGACAGTTTATCCTTTGAGCGAGATCATGAACAGTTTGTATGAGCTGGGTAGTCGTGGAAAGAGCTTATCAACTGCCTGTTCAGTGGGACTCTGACACAATGAAGAATAATAAGCCGGACCAACCACATGATTAATGTGCCTTATAGCAACTCTTACTGAGAAAACAGAACTGAAGGACAATCAGGAGCTCGGCTTTTCAAACCAAACTCATAAAGCAAAAAAAAAAAAGACTTTACAAGCGCAGAATTTTCCTAGAAAGAGGCTTGTGTGCAAACTGCACAAATCGCTCGACTGTAGAAATAATACTCCCAGGCAAAATCGCTAGTAGTGGCCGTAGCAGCTTGCTTGGAGTTTTTGAAGCGCGCTCTTCTGACGTGCGATTTGCGCTTTTAGTCGGTGCTCTGTTTTCTTTAGCTCGTCCATCATGTGCGCAAGGTTTAGCGAGGTTTGACATGCCTCGTCAACAAGCAAAGCACTCTCGCTCCACACTTCTATACGGGAATCAGGAGTGGAGTTTTCCCTTTATTGCGACCGGAAAGCGGGTGAGCTTCATTTATCATGGGCTTCTGCTAAGTCTTCAGGTTTGGCGACCGCCCCTTCTACCAAGCTACGATCACTGTGGTTGCTTCGAGGCCGTTTCCTTGCGGGTCCATTTTCCTTTCGTATGTACCGCGGATAGTTGGGAAACTGGGTCGGAACTGCGGATGGAAGCAGGATCCCCAGTTTCGTCGTCTTTTTGTAATCGTCCTCAGTAAAATGGAGGGCCCAAACCACAGACCTCTCATTCGACTCCCACTTGCTTCCCTTTCCACCTGGTCCTTTTCAATAAATGTTTTTCAGCCGTGCTAGCCGACGTTCCGGGTCACAGGGAAACTCGTGATACCCGATGCCAGGATCCTTCCTCGCAGCTGTGCCACACAGGGGCACACAACAGTTTCGCGGCATTGCGTCACGCACATGAAACACCCCTTCCAAAGCCTCGGCAACTGGCACACGCAAATTTGTACCGAATAAATCACAAACACGGCCGATTTCCTCACACCGCTGTACGTGGCTGCACGCGTCCCGGCGTGGGCGAGTCTTCCCTGACTGCCGGCGAAGCCCGGAGCAGCAGCGCCCCCGCGAAAATAACGGCCGCGACTGGAAACTCCAGCTTCACGCTCTCGCCCGTGTACGGAGGCGCGACGCGGCTGGCCGCACCTCGTGCGTGCATCGAGTGGCCGTGCCTCTTCTCTGATAAGAAACTCACATTCGGGCTCTTGGGAATCCTCTATTGCGACGGAACTTGGCGTAGCCCACTGGTCTTATATGTGGAATAAAAGTAATGTCTGCCAGAAGCGGCTAAGGCGGCGCAGACTCTAAAACAAGTCCCGTGAGCACACTCTGGTCTTGGCCAGGTCAGAGATTGACTGGCCTTCTAAGAGCAAATAATCGCAAGTCTACCTCAATCGCAAGACGAGGATCGTGCTCCTGCACTCACCACTTTCATTGATCGCTCCTTTACCCAAATGCTTGTAGTTACGGTCATTTAATATATCTGCTTGCTAATGAAAAACTTGTCTTTAAGAGCACGTAGTCCTGCATGTCCGTCATTTCCACCGGCGGCTGGAGGTTGCTGTCTTAGACGAGATTCTTTGGCGGTAAACCAAACTGATCCATGCCACAAATGTCCACCTTCTTCTCGTGTACGCATTTTCTTCCGCTGCCTGTCACAAGGACCCAGTGATAGAGAGCCACCTGCCGAAGAAAACATCGTTGCAACAACAGCCGTAAAATACCAAGCACCCACTCCATTCCACACTAAGCGCCCACCTCCAGAATTTTGTATCATCTAAAAATATATGCACAGTACAAATAAATGTAAAATTGATGACCTAACAAGTACCCATCTCCCAACATTCGGAATTATTTCAAAATTTTTGAGTGGGCTCTTCCACTGTACTTTACACTATACACTGCACCGTTACATCACAGCTGATTAGAGGGTGGTTTCATTTGAAATTGAACAAGTCTGTCTTTCAATTTCTTTTTTTAAATGAATGTAATTGCCCCATGTCTGTAAAAAAACCAGCTTTTCATTTTTTTAATTTTTCGCTTCACAAAAAATATTAAGTGGAGCAAGGTTAAAATCTGGTTTTTCCTGTGTGATTTTTTGCCTAGTTCTGTACCCTGGTATGAATACAAAAAGCATACAAAAACGGACAGTAAATTTTTTTTGTTTGCTCGTACACCATGCCGATATTTTTTGAGTTAGAAGAAATATACTCTATCATTTAGTTTGATTGAGATAAAAATGCCAAACATTGTCTTTTTGACAATCCGCTGACAAATGTAGAGCCTTTTATCTCATCAGTTATTATATTTGTCGCTCTAGCAAATACTATGCCGATTATCGACGGGCATAAGTTTAGTTTATTTCACGGAATATATTTATATTAAATCTGAGAAATCGTCAAAAATGAGATTTACCGATATTTTGAACCCGCTTTATTATACAAAAAAACATTTTTTATTTCGGTCGATTTTTTTTTAATATTGCTGCCTATCATATCAACTTTCAATTGACTCGATTAGATTTACCCCATTTTTTCGTTGTATCTTCTCTACGAGTGATCAAAATCTTATCCATGCTCTCGGAACGGCCAGACGTAGGTTCCGCAGGTCAAGAACATACTGCTTGTTTTTTGCGCTAAAGTTCAGTGGGTAAATTTAGTTTGATTGGGAACACTCGTGCTTGGCTACGTATTGTATTTTATTAATTTTTGTATTGATGGCAACCGACATTCCTCAGTACGATCGTTACGACCCGGTGCAGCGGATGTTTCATTATCCGGTGTGTAAAGCCAGGGCACAAAAGGCGGAGAAAACGGAGCGGCCTCTTCATGTAGCCAGACCGGGGTCATATATTTGTTTGTGCTATACACCGCTTATAACGCACGTAGAGCACGCCTGGCCAACCGTTACGTCCCGGAAGCACCCGGCACGGGTCCGCAAATTCATCATGTGTCTTGTCGCGTGCGATCAAATAGCCATGTAAGTGCCTCTTCTTCATCGGAAGTGAGTGCATCAAAAATATGAAACATCACATGCCCCTTTTAAGAAGGAAAAGCTGTTTACACTACAAAAAGCGGGGAAAACGGACTGAGTTTACGTGAAGCGAAGACAATTGATTACAAAACACAAACAGCATTTTAGCGATAAACAGGCACTTATATTAATTAAGTATCATGCATTTTTGATGCAGTTGTAAAACAATATTCAAAATCAAATTCGTTTATTGTGCCACAAACAGTACATTTGTGACAGGCGAGCTGGAAATAAAGCTGCAGGCCTGCAGCTTGACGAGTCCCAGCGCCCCAGAACAAGGTAGGAGCGGCACTGGCACATACAGACATAAAAAAATCGAATATGTGCACACATACATTTGCTATACAGAGGATAAACACAAGAAAAACATAAAGAATTTAACTTCTCAATCAACAGTACACAAAAAAGTGGTGATTACTTATTATAATGCTTCTGGAATAGAACGATGACTAACAGAGTATCACGTGGCCGTACCACGGGCAAACAGGGTGTTTAATAAAAGTGGTAATTGGTGGTGATATCTTTGTAGACCAAACTTCGTCCTTGAAAAGGGAATACACCAGGGGGCCAACGTCGCGATGGGTATACAGACTCGTTTGCTTCTAGATTACCAAGATCTGAAGAAATTACATTATTTTCCCTTACAGATCGTTGATAATTAGCTATCAGTCTATGTGCATACAAATTGGTTATATCAATGACTTTATGTTTTTCAAAAAGAGGAAGGGAATGATAGTCACGTGGAAACATTTTCGATTATCCTGAGTGCCTATTTCTGCAATAGGCGTAACTTGTCAATAGTTGCCCTTTGTAGTCGAACCCCATACCAGTTGGGAGTAGCAGAGCACAGGGTAAAAGAACGCATTGTAAATTAGTTTTTTAATATTTACCGGAAGTATCTGTCTGAATTTATTCATTATTCCGACAACTTTGCAATGTTTTTATGAATATAGGTAACATGATTATTCCAAGACATGTTACAAGAAAATATTACCCCCAACGTCTTTATACTATCAACGCACTCTATCCCACACTCACCCAGAAGCAAATCGCGTGACAACGTAATGTGTGATCCTGGGCATTGAAATAAAACTGTCTTTGTTTTTGATGTGTTAATAACAAGGGAATTCATAACTGCCCATGAATTTAATTTATTTAAAAAATAATTCGCTTTGAAAGTGAGCGCCCTTCCTAGAATCAGAAAAAATATGCTGGTGTCATCCGCGTATATAATAAATTTAGCAGACGTTTCAATATTCGCAATATCATTAACATAAGTGATAAACAATAGTGGGCCTAAAATACTTCCGTGAGGGACCACGGAACTATTGCGCTGCGTAGAAGATTTGTTATTATTAATTTGAACGTATTGGGAAGGGTGCTGTAAATAAGATAGAAATGAGTGATAACGGAACTCCTCGAATACCACTTACAATCTAACTTATTAAGAAGAGTTCTGTGATTTATCCGGTCAAACGCTTTACTGAAATCTACAAAAGATCCCCAAAGTTAAAAGTTTACTCTCGAAAGTTTCTCATATTGTCACTTTTTGTACTAATAAAGCTGTTTCTGTAGACCTACACCTTCTAAAGCCGAATTGCGAGTCTGTCAACACAGAATATTTTGCAAAAAAGGTTAATAGTCGAGATTATATTATCTTTTCTAGTGGTTTCGAAAATACAGGAAGAATAGATATGCGGGCGATAATTACTCATGTTATTTTTATTCCCGCCTTTATAGAGGACAAGAAACTTTAGCCACTTGCATGCTTTTAGGAAATACACTAGATAATATGAAATTATACAAATGAGTTATGCATGGCAATATCAGATCTAGTACAAATTTAACGGGTTTGATTAAGAGGCCATCACAGTCACGACTACAGTTATTTTTCATATTCATAAATACCGAGAATACTTCTGCATTATCCGTGGGATTCAAAAACATAGTTTCGCTAGTGCGGGAGATGTTATCTTTGGCATTACTATTATAAGTGCAATTCGCGACGACTCACAAAGTAATCATTGAATTTATCTGCAAGTTCACTACCGGAAATAATGTCATTGTTTATAGTCATGTTAACGATGGCTTTATCTTGAGATTGGCAACGCAGAAGAGAATTCAGTTGCTTCCAGACAATATCGGGCTGCGTTAGACGGGATGAGTCGAATTTAGCCGCGTAATAAAGTTGTTTAGCTTGTCTTAATTGAGCGTTAACAAAATTTCTGAACTTTTTAAATTCGCGTAATTGTTCTTTATCTCGCGTTTTCACAAAACAGTCATAAAGTATGTTTTTATTTTTAATGAGTTTCAAAAGGTGACCATTTACCCGCGGCTTCCAGCTTTCTTGTTTGGACGGATGCATTTAATTGCGAATGAGGTGGAGCAAGCATTTTTGAAAGTACTTATAAAAAATCGTAGCACTCATCAGCATCGCTAGAATTGAACACTAGGACGCCAGACTATAGTGCTGATTGTTTCTCTACAAATTTTTCCAGTGTCCTAGAACTTATGTCTTGTGACATTGTTGAAATGTTTGGAACTGTGCTATCTGACATACTTTTATTGATGAACATGATTATTGGAAGGTGATCGCTGAATCCCATTACTAAGCACACAAGTACTTATATCATTTTCATCATGATTAGTTAGAAACAGATCAAGCAATGTCGATGTTTTGCATGTAACGCTTTCTGTGTTTTAAATAGTCCAGTTCACGAGCAACGATATATGCACAGAAGGCGGCGAAAGCTGTCACTTCATCTCCCTGTACACTTGTAGTTTCTCTACTTTGTCTCAACCAGCTCAATACAAAGGTTGTACAGCATTCGGGAATATAAAAAACCGATTTGGCGATTTTATTTTAGGTGGCTACGGTATATTCGCTTTGGCTAGGCACACATTGGTTGGGTATGGAAATAAATAAACGTTTGTTATATTTTATCCTTCAAAATAAATCGCGTCCGGTCAAGGTGGACTTGGCACCGCAGCACAAACAAAATCGGCGAATGTCTTTCGTTTTGCGGGAGACTGTACATCTCGTGCTAATATCACCTTAGGTCTCCTTGCCTGGCTCGCGAACTGGGCACCACACATGTGAGGTGCGTATCCCTTTGCGAGCACCTACGGAGGCCCATTCTTCTTTTTTCGTGCTTCCTAAATGTTTCGATTTCTTTCTCTTGTAGATTGAAATTGCACAATGCTTCTTGTCGTTGTTTTCATATTTTCAACGAAGTCTTTTGACGTTCGTATCAAGGAATTGACCTGCGAACGAATATTGTGTACTGTGGCGAGGTGCTGCATTAAGCCGCTAACTCTGTCACACGAGTTCTTGCCGTGGCCGAATGCCGAGAATAGCCATCTTGCTTTGACAGAGCCGCCTTCCACAAATTCGATGAGCTGGTTGCTGTTCTAGCTTGAAGTGGGTGCAGCTCCCGTTAGACACGTACGTGGGGTTTGATTAAAGAGGAACATGGTCCCTCTAACCAGTCTTCAATCAATCGGATTACCACCAGAGCATGCGGTGTGTCATGATCTTCAGACACAACGCCTAAGCTCCTGGGGATCATTAGGAGTTGCTGCGACGGAAGTGGCAGAAACCCTTGGCGTGTGCACGTAACACCACATTTTCAGGCGTGTGTCCTGAACCATGGATAAATGTCCCCCACTACCGTCGCTCCTTGCCCGACCTTGTTTGGGTATCCGCGGATTACACACAGCGCACTTCGGTCTACGGGTTGTCAGTACGTTTGTTCCGGTGGCGACAACAGAGAAGACCACGTCAGCTGGACTCGGAACCCCGATGTGAATTGGCCGGCCCTTGCGTTCTCATGCCAGACACGTGAACAACATCTTCGAGCGGCGAACTTGAAAGGACCACTTTCTACAACGCGGGGCTCCAGGGTAGACACGTGCAGCGAGCTTGACGGCCAACTCCGTCACACCAAGGCCGGTGGCGCTCGGCTCAATGGCAAGTTGTGGGGACACTTGAGGGCGAGTTAAGAAAAGGGGATTTCCGAAGCAGATCGGGACTCTTGAGCGGAGACCTCTCGACAATCGGTCTTCTCCGCTCTTTGTGTCCTGGCCTAACACACCGGATAATAGAACATCCACTGCACTGCTAACCAGCGGACTAAGGAATATCAGTTACTATCATTACACAACTAAGAAAACACAGTACGTGGCGAAGCACGAGTGTTTCCAGCCAAATTAAATTTACCCTCTGCCTTTTAGCGCAAATAACAAGCACTATGTTTTTTTGCATTGAAGTTGACCTGCAGAAACTACTTCTGGCCGTTACGAGAGCGTGGGTGCGAGTTCGATCACTTTTAGAAAAGATACAGTAAAAAATGGGGAAATCCAATTGAGCCAATTGAAAGTAAATATGATAGGCAGCAGAAATTAAAAAAACATCGCGCGAAAAAAAAATTGTTTTTAATAAAGCGGGCTCAAAAATTGGAAATATCATTTTTCACGATTTTTTAGACTTAATATAAAACATTCCGTGAAAATAAAATAAACTAAACTTATGCGGATCGATAACCAATGTATAAGACTAGACCGGCGTGGTATTTGGTAAGCGACAAATACAATAACTCGAAAGATCCAAGGCTCTGAATATGTCACCGGATTGTGAAAGAGACGATGTTTGGTATTTTGTATCTCAATCAAACAAAATACCAAAGTATTTTTCTTTAACTAAACAATAGTCGGCATGGCGTACAAGCACACAAAAAATTACTGTCCGTTTTTATATGTTTTTCGTAGTCATACCAGTGTACAAAACTAGGTAGGAAAATCATGGAGGAAAAAACCGATATTCACCCTGCTCTACTTCAAATTTTCCTGTAAAGCGAAAAATTAAAAAATAAATTGAAAAGCGGGTTTTGTTTTTTACAGACATGGGGCAATTACATATATTAAAAAAAGAAATTGAAAGACCCACCCCTACAGGCATGTTCGATTTCAAATGAAACCACCCTAGAGCTTCCATCGTGCATGTTTGGTGTCGCGGGAAGAATTGCTCCGCAGTAGGGGTGCACAGGCGGGGCAGTGTGGCTGTCTGCTCTCATGGACACAAAGATGGCGCTGTTTCCAGAATGCACTGCTCTCAAGCCGCGCATGCATACTCCCCAATAAAGCTAGCGCATCTGGCAGACTGAACGAAGATTCAGCCAAAGTTTTAAAGTGCTTTAAGATATGGCAGAAATGTGGTTCAATTACACTGCCTAAACTTTATGCAGCTGGTGGTGTTTTTATAAGCATGGATCATTGATTTCATAACTTGGCTCACATTTTCAGGCCAGCCCGCCCCCCCCCCCCTTTGAGTGATGCGCTCTTAATTCAGGAGGGTTTGAGCTCCACACTGGACCCAAGAAAGTACACGTTCCCAGCTACCCCAAAGGACATCGTGCACAACCTGTCAAAAGTAAAAACAAGGACAGATCACAGACCGGAACTGCGCTTTCGCATTATGGAGTGGTTATGTTTTGACCTTTTTAGATACACACTGTGAGTATGCATCTGCCTCTGTAGTTCGACACTTAGTATTGTGCATAATATGTAAAGTTTGGCATTCCATGCTCTCTTTAACACCTTGTTCTTTTTCCTTTAAATATTCTGTAAGGATGCCCTAAAAGAAATGCAAGCTTTTCGTCTATAGGTAATGAACTTGTGCTAATCTTGGCTTTCATAAGCACTCTAACACTCTATCGCCAAAAACGTGCACTTTTGTTCTGCCGTTGACTCTTGGTAATTCATGGTTGCCTTACTAAACTTCTTTGTTAAGCATGTGCTTCTGGCAATGATATGTACTCCGAAATGGAAATGCTATGCTTTAATTTGAAGGCTACGCACCTGGACGTGCCTAAGATGGAGGCTTTACTGCACGTTTCAGGGCGAAGAAGCTCCAGTAGCACGAAACCGTTGTGGCTGTTAGTTTGCTCATGACTCAGAGCCGTGGTTACATCGAACATAATGCTATGCAACTAACTACTCTCTTAATTGTGCTTCGCCACAGTGCCCCCCTGTGCCACAGCACTGCTCATTTTTCCCCCAACCGGAGGGAGTAGAACTCTCACAGTGTGCAGCAGCACGTCAATCCATTCTCTCCCTGCCCGCCGAGCAGGCTTTACCTTAGGGAGCAGCCTTGGCGTTCATTGAGTTGTGCTTCTTGGTCATTGCAATATCTCGTCAGAAGTTCTGACCCCTGAGTCTCACAAAATATTGGAAGGGTTACAAGCACTGTTGACACACTAATGTCAAGCACATTTAATCTGGTGCCGGAGAATGACAAGCACAAAGCATGCCTCCTGTGGCACGTCTAAAGCGACTTAAACTGGTAAGATTCAAAATGTCCATGAAGGCGACTACTAGTAAAAAAAGGGAGCTCCACCATTTTGCTTTGTAATTCTGGTGCCTACCTTGAAATTGTTCCTCAGAGTCTCGACTTATCGATACTGGACAGTCTTGCTGGTCTTTTGCAATACCGTTTTGTTTTCGGCTTTGTGGGGGCTTAAATTACTGCAAAACCCTTTATTTTCGCAAGGGAATTAATGAAAATGTTACGGGTGACATATTTTACTCACATCTGATCTAATGCAGAAAGCTGGATTTCTTCTGAACCCAGATATTCACTTATTTTATGACACTTTTATTAAATCTGTCCATATCACTAAGTTACTTTGAATAAGGCTTTCAAATATCCAGGGTTGAACCCTACGAAATCTGTGATATGTCGGATCACATCATGTCTGACAACACAATTCTATCATGCTATGCAGTTAATCTGTTGACGCTTACATGTCTTGTGCTTTGTTTAGGTACCCAGGCAAGCTCTACAAGAGAGCTGCTCAACAGCTGGTTCTTCGCCACAAGGTACTGGCTGACGCAATCGGATCTGGTCATGTATATTTCATTTCAACCACACTTTTATTTGTGTTCACGCTACCATAAATTTTGACTGTACGCTTACCCCTGAAAGATCGCTCCACCTTTTTCGGGCTAAATATCCGTGGGCTGAAAAATTCGAAACATTGCCCACCGCACCAAATTCATGCTGTTTCCGAATGGGACTTACTGCTGCTTTAATGCTCTCTGCAATGCTCTGGACTAAAGAGCTCATGTTGGGGCTCCAAACTACATAAGTTACAGGGAAATGGTGAAATATGCCTACAGTGCCTCTGGGGACAAGCCAAGCTATTGGAATTGCATGGTCACAATAAACATAAAGGGTGGCATCAATCCACGGTGTCTGTGTAAAATTCACCAGAAAATTCAACGCCTTCACGTAGAGAGTGCACAGTATCATTGAAGGTGCACTTTCATCGTGAACGCATCCGTGTAAATTTTCTCTGTTCCGTTCCTGTGAAAAGTTAGAACAACATTCTTGGAAATTTCATAAATGTGCCCGCCATAGACGGTTGAGTTTACCACCGGTAGACGCGTTTATTTGCATTGAATTTCAATAAAACGGAGCTGGGCTGCCAAGGAAAGCACTTCGGGAGAAGTGCCAAAGGTGCTGTCATTACTTTATAGTGCTGGGGGCATGGAGAATCGGTCATCCTATCAAGGTCTGTCTGATTAAATATTACTTTTAATGTATAGTATCATCCCGGGAAGCCTGCTCGGGCAATATTTATGAGATATCAAATATCAGTTCAGCATCCCTTTAAGGTTGGGTCATATTTTGACCCCACCTACCCACACACGCACGTGCAAACATGTGCGCACACACATGCATAGAAAAGTGATAACTGTTTACTAATATTTTTATCTAAGGACCTTACGAAACACTCTTTTATGTGTTCAATTATGCAGGATTCCTGGCACTTTGCCCACAAGTACAAGTGCAAATATGAAAGGGAAAAATTTGAAAATGACAGCGAAGTAGCTACAAATAAGCAGAAGTTTGGCAAGAAGCCAAGCTCCCAGGATGCAGCCAGTGGCAGCGAGTCTGCTAAACGAGTCTGCCGACAGGTGATTGGAACTTTATACTTTTATTTGAGCTTTTCGTAAATGAAGTTAAAGGCCATGAGGTTGATGGATGTTCCCCTTTGAGAAAGAATTTTCAGGAAAGAGCATTTCTTTAGTTATTTTACTCTTCCCTCTGAATAGAGACCAATGCTACAAACTTTCTTTAGCAATCATGTACTATATGCATCTGTATGAATCGGCTTGCTTGGTGTTTATCTCTCTCCACTAAGCTTCCTAACAAGTCAACCAAAATATTTTTTCTTTGGTCTGACCCCTTCAAACATGGCCTGCTCAGTCATTCTAGTTAGATGTTTCGCAATACCCTTAAAAGTCAGCTCCCCTGTCGAAGGCTGTGCAAACCCGTCAATCAGTTATTTGCAGAAGTGAATTCTATGCCTGCTTCATAGACCTGTCATAGAACGTAGCTACTAATCGTATTATGGTTCTAATTGTTACTCAAGCAGCCTGAGAAGATAGAGACTCCAAGCGAGGACGAGCTCAAAATTCATGGCCACATCAGGTCTATGCAGAAGGAAATGTCCAAGGACCTTCCCAACATAGAGAAAGTTCAAGACGGAATGTCTAGAACCTTCATTGCACGACGGCAATGGATAGCCACGGAACATCCATCTGTACAAGAGATTCTGTCTCGCTACCCAGCTCTGGAGGAAGCAGAAGTAAGTGTTAATTTGGAAGTTACAGTGCCTTTCGGTGTCATTACAATCGCCGACTTGTTGTGTAGTCATAAAGTTTGTATTCTTACCATGAGTAAAGATAGCTGTGATCAGTTGTGTCGGTGGGGAGGAGGGTTAGACTTTTCCTACGTATGTACCACACAGGGGATGCATTTCCCTGCTGATTGATAGACTGGCGGATACCCTGGACTCTTCATTTCGGAGTTTTAAAAAAGTGTTCCAACTTAGCAGTCACATTGTCATCGTCCTGTAAGTGCCTTCAATGCAGTGGGTTCTTCACGTAAGAAAAAGGAAAGAAGTTATATAATTTTTGTGAGTTTCGCGATTTGAGACCAATTGTGAAAACTTTTATCCTGTGAGTAAAACTCAACGATAGCAGATACATAGCGTAGAACTTCGGACTGCCAAACAGTGCCTTTTTGTCCACATTGTGCGAAGAAATGAAAGCGATAGCTGTACCATGTTGGCGCACTGCGGGCGAAATGCTGCCTCAACCTTTACTGCTGTGTGTAGCGAATTTGCGAAGCACCGAATTAGCGGAGGCTGCACTTTAACTTACCTTCTCAACTAGAAATTCGAGTTGTTGAAAATGTGTGACGAACACGTCTTTACGAGACAGCAAAATGCCACGAGCACTTGTGATGCAAGAAGACACAAACTGCTTTAAAAAAATTGCACCAGCCATAGTATGCATAAGAAAAAATCAAAACATCACTTAGAACTCTTTAGAACAATTGTATTTTTTGAAGGCACACCAAAGTGAATTATCTTTTCATTGCAGCAAGCAGTTTCACTTGAAGCATTACCTTTTTTTCATACTTTGACGTGTCTAACCTACCGTAAAATAGGCATGACCAACCCAACTAGGCATGACCCACGGTCATGTCTAGTTGCTATTTGGAATTGGCTGCTCTTATGTACATGTAATGACATTGAATCTAATCCGGGACGCCTCACTAAGGCAGAAAAGGAAGAACTTTTGTTAAGTATTCACAATATTGTACAGAAACTTGACACCAGGCAGACTGCTGTGATGGACCAAGTAAAAGTACTCGGAGAAAAGCAGACGCAAACGGACATACTCGTAGCCAGTCTGTCCTTCCGAGACACAAACCTCGAAGCTGAGCTGGCTTCGTTAAAGTTAAATCCTCCGCCGGTTTGTGCTGAGGATGCTAGAACCAGTGTCACTCATACTCAACTGAGGCAGCTTGAAGCACGCTGCGACGACGCAGAAAGTCGCTCGCGCAGGCGTAACTTGCTGTTTTATGGTCTTCCTAACAAGGCAACGGAAACCTGGGCAGAATCAGAGCAGCTCGTCCGCTCAGTGGGCGCCGAAAAACTTGGTATTGAGTGGGATGATCTTGTCATAGACAGAGCGCATCGCATGGCTCCTTCCGCCCCGAAAAACAAAGACCAATCATTCTAAAGTTTTGTTTCTTCAAAAACATACAAACCATTCTTTCGGCCGGTTTCAAACTGAAGGGCACTACTACATCTATTGGCGAAGACTTTCCGGCAAACGTACGTGTTGCCAGAAGGGAACTGCTTGCATTTGTGAAACCAAAAAAAGTGTCGTTTTAGGCTGCGATTTGATAAGCTATACACGGATGAAAATTGTTTCGTTTATGATCATACTAACCAATGTGTCATTCCCCGGAGCGAATAGCAACCCAAGAAAAAAAGCACGTCTCTTCTGCTACTTCTGCTTCGTCAATAAAGCGAGCTGACGAAACATTCTGCTGTTACTCTGTTTTGTTTACTAATATAAGGAGCTTGCTTCCTAAACGTGACAATCTGTACTCTCTTATCGATTCATTGCAAGCCGATTTCGTTCTTCTTACCGAAACGTGGCTCACCGCCGAGGTTCATGACTTTGAAATATTTCCTTCCAACATGAATTATGCAATATACAGATGCGATAGGATTAACAGAAGGGGCGAGGGAGTACTGATAGCGATAAACAACCGCTTGTCGTCATCGTTAGTGGTTACAGCGACTGGCTTGGAGATGGTTTGGATCCATATTTCGTCACCTTCAACACAGATACTGCTTGGCCTTTGTTACAGACCACCTGACATGAGTAGAGACTTTGTTCCTTTATTACACGAGTGTCTTAGCAACTTATGTTCAAAATTTCCCAAAGCAACTCCTGTACTTCTCGGTGATTTTAACTATCCCGCCATTAATTGGGACACCTTATCTACCAGCAATAATGAATCAAAACAATTTATGGATATGTGTTTAGATTTCAACCTCCAACAGCTTATTAATCAACCAACAAGAATCGCTGCTCAGAGCAGCAACATACTGGACCTTTGTCTTTCTACAGATCCTAGTATTATTAATAACCTTTCATTACTTCCTGGGCTCAGTGATCACCTCATAGCACATTTTAATTTTTCCTTTCCTATTAAACGCAAATGCCCTAACCAAAAACAAATTAGAGATTATAATAAAGCTGACTACGCTTCAATTAACACAGAATTAGAAATATTTTACGAACAATTTCGTGAAACATTTCGCTTGCGCACAGTTGAACAAAACTGGATCCAATTTAAAAATAAGTTATTCTTTTTAGCCCGGAAATACGTACCCCTGGTTAATATTAAAACCGACGGACACAATCCATGGTTTACTAAAGCAATTAAGAGAATAGGAAACAAAAAGAAGAGGTTATTTAAGAGAGTTAAGCTATCACCCGCCAATAAGGAGGCACGGAATAAATATGAAGAATGTGAAAAATTATACAGACAAGAAATTGCAAAAGCTAAATCGAAATTTTATGGAAAAGACCTATTAAAAGTATTGTCTGATAATCCCAAACAGTTCTGGAATATGATCAATCCTAAACCTCTCACCCTCTCGCTTTCACTAACATCGAAGGACTGGCTTTAACTGACAAGCAGTGTGCTGATTGCCTAAATAAATATTTTTGTTCTGTATTTACCAACGAAAACCTTAACACTGTTCCGGAGCTTCATATTCCTAATCATCCACAAATGGAAGCGATTACTATCAACCCGTTCGGTGTCTTAAAAACCATCGAAAATCAGAAACTTACCTCAAGTACAGGGGATGACCTCATCAATTCCAAGATTCTATTCAACACCAAACACATATCATCTCTCTTTCTGTCTGACATTTTCCGTGAATCCCTTGCTTCTGGTTACATTCCCCTTGACTGGAAAATCTCCCGTGTCATCCCTATCCATAAGTCCGGAGACCGAAATTCACCTCTTAATTATCGCCCCATATCGCTCATTAGTATCCCATCCAAAATTATTGAACACATCATATTTCCAACGTCATAAAATATATTGAGTTCAATAATCTTCTCAACGTTAATCAACATGGATTTAGGAAAGGACTGTCATGTGAAACGCAACTCCTAGAATTCGTACATAACATTCACTCTAACCTTGAACATAAAAAACAAGTCGATGCCATCTTTCTTGACTTTGCAAAAGCCTTCGATAGGGTACCTCATATTCGTCTTTTAACCAAACTTCACCATTTTAAAATTGATCCCCTTATCATCGCCTGGATATCAGAATTTCTTTCTGGTCGCTCTCAATACACCGTCGCAAATAACTCAGAGTCATCTTGAACTAACGTAACATCAGGCGTCCCTCAAGGAAGCGTACTCGGACCACTTCTTTTTCTAATCTACATTAATGATCTCCCTCTCTGTGTCTCTTCCACCATCCGCCTTTTTGCAGATGACTGCGTAATTTATCGCACAATCACGAATACTGACGATCATTCATCCCTGCAAACCGACTTATCATCCATCGCTCATTGGTGTGACACGTGGCAGATGTCGTTGAACTTAGATAAATGCAAAGTGCTAACCTTTTCTCGTATTTTGTCACTATCTTCTTACACCTACAATATTAACGACACAGTTCTCAGTAGTGCTTCATCCTACAAATATCTTGGTCTTCATATAACAAGCGATTTAACATGGGCCACTCATATTAATCACATAATCGCTAAGGCAAATAGCACACTGGGTTTTCTACGAAGGAACTTAAGACTCGCCCCCCCCTAAAGTGAAACAGATCGCATACCTAAATTTAGTCCGCCCAAAGCTAGAGTACGCTGCATCCGTATGGTCCCCGTGGCAAAACTACCTTAAACGAGAACTAGAAAGTGTGCAAAACAGAGGTTTGAGATTTATTTATTCTGATTATTCTTTTTACACTAGTGTTTCTGGTTTGCGAGAGCGAGCGAATCTTCCTGAGCTCGCTTTAAGACGAAAGATATCTCGATTGACGCAGTTTTACAAGATCTACCACCACAACCCTACTCTGAGAAAAATTTTACTCCCACGTCCCATTTCGTTTTTCCCAAGACTAGACAACAGCTGTAAAATAGAGCCTATATTTGCGTCCACCACCTCCTACGCCAATTCTTTTCTCCCTTTGACAATATTAGAATGGAATGCTTTACCTGATAACATAGTTACAACTAACAATGTGGACGTATTTAAAAAGCTACTAGGTGAACATTTAGATCCCTGTGCAAACAATGCTGAGTCTTAACATGTTAATAACGTGCCCTTCGTTTATTTTTATTTTTTTGTGTGTTTATTTGTATTTTTTATTGCTGCTCACGGGTTTATATTACTATGTTCTATATTGAAATGTTCAGTTTCCCATCCCTTGTGTCGCTGCTCACGAGCTTGTATTATTGTTTCTATATTGAAACTTTTAGTTTCCCATCCCTTGTGTAATGCCCTGTAATGGGGCCTTCAAGGTATTATGAAATAAGTAAATAAAATACCGGGCAAGCGCCCACTCAAAATTTAGAGATAATCGCGAAAAATGGGGATGGGCGCTTGTCCAGTCATCAATTTTACATACCAATGTACTGTGCATATTTTCTCAGATCTTACAAATTTGGGTATGGGCGCTTATTTTGGTATGGGCGGATGCGCGGTATTCTACGGTACTTGTTAAAAACTGCCAGATGTCATGAATTCACATTGTACCACATAATTAGCTTAGGTCAAAAATAATTTGGGTAATCGAATAAATATACCAAGCAAAAGATTAAGCACGAAGAAGATAAATTTTAAAATGCATATTTTGAAGCTCTGGTTTTAAATGGCATATGAGGACTCAGGTAGAAAGCAGTTTAGGAAGAGCAGCTTCAATCGTTACTTCCACGAGTGCTCCAGTGATGGTGAGGTTACAGTAACTGTGTAGGCTTTGCATTCTTAGAATAAAATTGCAAAGCGAAACATTTTTTTTGTCACACATGTCATAAATAAAATGTTGAACGAAAAAAAATGATTTTTTAGGACATGCAGAGCTAGATTTACGGCTTTAGGCTTGTTTCAGTCGAGTGGTTTTCCATTCCACTTTACTCTTCCGAGCCTCATTTTCTTCACGGAGGAAAGGTAATCCCCTCTCATATTCGACGGATCGGCTTATTTATTACCCCACGTGACCAAATGCTAGGAAGAACATTAAGTACGCAAGCAGACGAATTCGCTCCAACTAAAGCGAGTTTTGTTCCATATATATAGCTCTGAATTTCTTTTTTAGACACGCGTGATCTATCTGCAGTTGTAATTTTTTGTCGTGTTTTTTTATGTGTTGACATGTCATGAAAGCACCCTGGCTTACAGAAACTATATGCCCGTATGTAGCACAGTAGCGCAATGGTACAGTCACCACGGGAGTTAATGCGAGCGTGAGATTTTTCCCACATGGGCGGTTTGCTGGCGGCTTGTTATAGAAATCGAGACGACGTCACAGTCTGCCCATGTGAGGGGCCGTGATGTCATCTCTATTTCTATTGCAAGTCACCAGTCGACAACCCATGGGTAAAAACTCGCACTCTAATGGAGCTATTAACTCCCGTGGTGGCTGTACCTACAGGGTTGCCAGCTTCGCTACAGGCACTGCGAGAAGCGACAATAATTTTTAAGAGAAACTTGTTTCGTGGCAAGTGCGATCGAGGCGACCATTGTTTGCGTCGTATGCTCTCCGAAACTTAACAAGGAGTGTTTTAAAACATTGCTCCTTTCCATTATGCAGTACTCGGTTGCTACACAAGACATTGAAAGCCTTAACAAGGTTCCAGCTCATTTGATTTCTGTATAATGTTCATATTTCTCGAACGCGCCATTTGGTAAGGCTGCTTCGCCACAGAACTTTAGCAAACCTGCGCATATGACCCCCTTTCTGCCAACCTGAATTTTGCAGCAAAAAAAAGGAATGTGATACCTGGGCTCTGCAACCAGAGCCTATACAGTTACTCCACCCTAGCTCTGCTTCCAGAGGTGGAGTGTGCCAATTATTTTCCTTTCACCGCCTACTCCGCATTGGTGGAGATAGGGTCGGATATGGAAAAGCGAGCCGATGTTCTGCTGGGATGCGGGGCCTGCCGGCTAATGAGCTTTCCGCAGAACATAGTTTTTGCTTGTGTATGCGAAGAATAGATAGATCTTAGGTGTAAATTGCACGTGCTGGAACCATCTGAAACCCTTTCACAATAATGTGTCGCAACTAGAGGTGTAGCTGTTCTTCCCCACGCCATTTGTAGAAACTAGGTGATGTAGAGTGGTGAATTTTTATAATGCAAATGGCAAGGTTTTAAAACACCCGTTCTCAACTCTTTCGAGCAAACAATGGCTTCCTCCTAGATGTGGTGCGCCTTGAGGCCATGAGCAGCGCATCACGTTGCAATTGGCAGGTTGGTCGGGGATTCTCTTGCCGTACCCCTGCACGCCGTGGCCCATCTTACTCCAAAGGGAGAGAAGGGTTTTCCCATCTTGGTAACGACAAATGCCGGCACCAAAAATCCCAGCAAGGTGTCCTGCATAAAGCTATCACTTCAAAATTGTGCTTGCGGAATATCTCAGAAACTTGCACTTTCGGCAGATTTTTCAATCTCCCACTTACAAAACATAGTCGTTTACATGAGGAGGGAAGCAGACTTCCATAGCCTAGAGCAGCTACCTTTGTCACAGTCTTGGGTGCAGAATGATCTGGTACCCTGCTTTGAATCAAAATCACTTCCTTGGTTAGCTTGTCACTGCGCATTACCTTGATGTCCTCCTGGTAACCTCGTCAGGAGATCACAGTACTATTTCTATGACAAGCGCAATCTGTCAGGGGCACACCCCAGCAGTCGCAAAAATAGGTTTCTTCATCAGCCTCATCAATGACAACTGTTTCTTCGGCTTTTTTTATGGTAGTGAAGCCACATGCTTCCATTGTTCGCTTTGTTTTTCTCTGACAGTATCATAATGAAACACCCTGAACTTACCCTAATGTTCAGGCAAATGAAAGAGGTTATCAGGGTCAACTTCGCGGACTCTGCAAAATTCTAAACGCAACATTTATGTTGCATTTAGAAATGTTGTAGATTCGTTTCGACATTCCTTTTGCATGGATGAGTGCAGCAGACACTTTGCAAACCTGGAGCATGCTTCCATTTGATATACGCTATCGCAGACTTGCCATACCCAATAATGAAGAGTTGTAAAGCAGGCAAGGAGAGGCAAGCAGCAAGGCCATAGGAAGGTTGTAGTGACAGCACTTCGCACGTGGCCTTTTGGAATTTTTTTCAAGTTGTATATTGTGGGACTCAATAGGGGGCAACCTTCATCATGGCCAGATCATTGTGCAAAATGTTGTAGGACGACTACAGCCATGAGCACTTGCCCCTAGGTAAAAATTCTTCCATTATTTTTTTCTGAATATTTTAGATCTTTCGGGAATTGGAAAGGTTTGGTGAGGACCCACCAGTCCAGACAATCATTCCGGTGGCAGAGAAAACAAGACAACACTGTGCTCGACGTGGCAGCGAAGAAGGCGGACAAGACCACTTTTGAGATGTTGGAGAAGGTGCTGGAGAAGGCAGAGGCATGCGACACTGAGAGTCAGAAATGTGAGAGAAGAATAAAGAATTGGTGCCTTTTCGCGCACAGTGTGCAAAGTGGAAACGATAACTGCAGCATGTTCTTGCAGTGCGGGTATGATGATGAGCAGTGGTGAGGAGAGGTGGTAATGTTGAGATCGAGCGATGAGGAGAGAGGAAGGCCGCCGGTTTCAGCCGAATTGTGCAACGATGCGAGAGCGCTTAGTTAGTAAAAGTGCATGTGGGGAAGGGGGAGCAATTCAGCATAACAGATGAAACCTTTCAGAACAGATGTTTTGAAGTTCTCGGCAGCAGACGACAAGGCAGGTGCTCAAGGCCACACACGTCATGCTCGCCATGATTGGCGGGTCAGTTAGGGCTCTCTCCTTCTCCGCCCGGTCTTTCCTTGACATTGCCCACCCGCGCCATGAGAGAAAAGAAGGTTTTCTGGGTTTTACCTTCTGCATGGTTTTATGGCTTTTTATAATTTATTGTTTAAGCTGCTTTCGTTCCCATTGCAGTGATGACCACCCTGGCCTTCCTGCTCTTGCTGCCATGGACCGTGAGGGAGAGGCCGCATGCATTTCTCTAGGACACGGTAATGCAAATCTGTGCAGCGGTGCTTTCCCCGGCTACCTTTATTTTATTACTCGTAATGAATTCATGAACCGCAATGCACACTCCTACTTCCTCCCATTTTATATGGTACTTTGTTCGCACATGGTACATCAAACATACCATGCATGAGTATAGGATGGCTGTATTGGGGGGCTGTCACTATTACAATATTTTCCCCATTCCTGCAGCTGCTCGTGTAATTGTTAGATTTTCGTATAAATATCTAATCCCAATAAAGCCACATTCTTAAGAGGGAAACAAAGTTTCATACTCTCCAACATCATCAAACGCAGCATCTCGCTCTTACCGGTAGCAATTTTTGGGAAGGCTCTGAGTCTTGTTATAGGAAGCAAAAGACAGTGTTCCCCTCACTCGTTATGATCAGTACACCTCTAGTGATTTGAGTACATTGTTAAAGGCTTCTATTTCAAAGCATTTTGATTAGTTTCGGACACCTAATTGCAACTTTTACTAATTGACTGCTATTTGAACTACCATAAAGTTGCCAAGGCACGCCTACTACCCTCGGTGAATAAATGAACAATGAAAAATGTGGGCAAACATTCGGATGATGTAGGCACAGTTTTGAAGAAAAAAACACTCAACATGCCGGAACATGTTACAGATGCGTGCGCTGTACAAAGCCGGGTTATGCAGGTCACAGATCCAGAAATCTATACTCCGTGTCCACTTACGGTGGACCAATCCGGCAGAGCAATGTGTCAATGCTACTTGAGCGCTCCAACACAGCACGACTCTGACGTCACATTGAACACATCTCTCAGAAATCTGGCTGTTGATGCACCGACTCATGGCATCCGCTGCAACTTCATTTCCGCGTGAGCGTGAAATGGAGCTTAGCGTTCTATACATGACTTTAAACTTGTTAGTATGACTGGGTAGTAGCGCCTGTGTGTATGCCGCATCATTTGTTCGAACGCATGCGAATGAACATCCCTGAACCGGACGACAGCTTGCGCCCCCGGCACGTAGCCAGGATTTTTGGGGGAGGGGGGCAGGAAGGAGAGGAGGAGAGCAGGCCCCAGCAAAATGGAAAATTTTGGAAAATGGGGGTGGGGCCTGGACCCACCGCTCCCCCACCCCTGGCTGCGTGCTTGGCGTCGCTTAGCGGATGGTGGCGAATACCAGGGTGCTAAAATCCTCTGAAAAGCATCCATGGCTCTTGGCAACCTGCCGTGTGAAACTGGTGTGCGTGTAATTGGTATACTGACCACGCGTATTCTGTTTAGGGTGATTCCATGCCAAACATCCCATGCATTGTGCCCGATCCTCTCCGATTTTCTAAAATGTGAATAGACTCTGAAATATTTTGGTCTAAAAATTGTCTTGCATGAAGTGCCGGCAATGTAAAATTTAGAAAGCATGTGAAACTAGGTGATGTTCAATGATTGATAAAAATTCAAATTTTCATGAAACACTGCAATATTTGTTTGTATAATTTACAGAATATGTGGCTTGCTATGTAATTAAAATGTGCATTTCTCTTTTAATTGAAAGAAAATGTGAAAATTTCAACATTTCTTTATTTTTTTTTTAAAATGTACTTACTTATCCTTGAGAAATATAAAACCTTTTATTGGATGCTTTATAGGTATACTGTATATAAAAAAGAAATTCAAAACAATCAACTCAATATTCTGCAAAAATGGGAAAGGTTTTTTGCATACACAGACGTTTATATCATCCTGAGGTGCTCCAAGTAAAAATACAAAACATCGCGGTTTCGAGAAACACGTTGGTTTCGTTTTGTTTCTCAAATTTAATCAAAACAATTTTTGATGAAAGCAAAAAACAACTTTGTAGTCGAGCTTCCACACCACAACCCAGCGCCATCGCTTAAAGCTTCTTCACCGCAGAGTATGCCACCGTCGACATTATAACTGGGTGACGCTACAGGATAAGACTGAAACGATTTTTAGAGCGCAGCTCTTAGGCGCCCGCTCCCGGCTTGAGCGGCGTCGCCGTCGGCGTCGGTGTCGCCGTCGGCGTATCGCATGGTCACATGACCCTCAAGATCACGTGAACCCCAAGGTCACGTGACCCCCCAGGTCATGTGACCCCCAGGTAATGTGACCCCCCAGGCCATGTGACCCGCCAGGCCATGTGACCCCCCGAGGTCAGGTTACCCCCCAGGTCATGTGCCCCCCAAAGGACATTGAAGAATGAGGGGAGGAAGAGGAGAAGGGGGAGGAGGGGTATATTCTGCCTTGAGTACCCTTCCTCCTCCTCCTCAAGAGCTGCGCTCCGATTCGGCGTTACAGGAAGTTGTAAACGGCTTCTGCTTTTTCGCTCCCTTTTTCTCCTCCTTTCTTCTTCTCATTGGTCACTAACTGATTACGACATTTAGAAGCTACATAAGGAAAATTTTTATAATAGTTAAAAACGGCATTCGTAAAACACGTTTTTTTTTTACGAAATTGCAAACGCACTACGCCCTGCCCTTTCTTTCGAAATATCGAAAATCGGAGTCCGGACGTGATGTAGCAACCTGGCTTTTTATCCTTCTTTGGGAAACACGGTGGCGTTCGGCACCTGTAGCGGTGAGGATGATCTCGAAGTAGGGGAAGAGGACGAAGTTATCCATGCTTGCTATACTTACCTCTAGCTTCGCACGTTTTGCTTCGTGTGATCTGACCTGCTGCGGGACGTTCGTCGGAACAACTCCACTCCTCAACCAAGCTACCATTTAAAGCCCCAACGCTCTATGGGCACTTGGGGATGACCCCATAATTCTCGTAGACAATGTGTCTAGAACAAATAAACGACTTTGATCCAAAACCTTCCGGTGCTCCTTCAGGAATTGCAGTCGGCCAATGCCGCCTTCTCTGACGAATTCTTCGGGAACCTGTGCAGCGTATTTTCGGTTGTGATTGCGCCGCGGAGCAGCCTTTCACGTAGCACCTGCGCGACATGGCCCCTAATGTCACTCAAAAGAGTCCACTGCACATTCTCTTCGACCTCACGCCGTTTCCATGAATTTGAGACCATTCAAAGTGCCCTAAAAGAACATCATACTCCAAACGTGTCTGATCGCTCGTCTCCCACGGAGTGACACAACACAATGAGAAAACAGCGAATGGGTGTACAGTACTTCCCGCTTTCCCGCCCTCAAGCCCTGGACCCGCCGACCCGTCGGCCCACCGGCCCAGCTTGTGGCCGTCGTTCAGAGCTCGCAGTTAGAGTTGGTGTCCAGCCCTGCAGAATGTACTCGCCATGACAGCGCCGCGTCGGCTAGCGGTCCAGGGCTAACCTAACCCAAGTTTCGCAGCGGAACGACTCCGGGATCGTCATACCCTATAGACCGGTATGGCCAGGGCTCGTCGTTCCGGCCAGTCTTGTTCCGAACCTCGCTTGTAGGCTCCTGCGGGGATCACCGGGGGCCAGAGCGGCTCCATCGTTCCTGCTCGGCCCCAGCCTCGCGTAGTACGCTCTGTCCGTAGCCAGCTCGTGTCTCTTCGGCCGACGACCTGTCACGTGCCCTTCGCCCCGTCGTCTTCCGTCCCCGTCTCCCACGAAGTGAAGATTCGTCTGCTTACAGCGATGGGCGGCACGCACGGAAAAGTGATGTTAACCGCTTCATGCGGGTGAACACAACACTTCCGGTGCGGATGGTTAGGAGGCAGTAGATAAATTCGAGTTGCAGGACGACTCAATCTTTGAAGTCACTGCACTGCGCGGATCGCGTGGGAACTTCAAAGTCGGCTTTTGGAATTTTGTTTTAGACCGCAGCTCTTAGGCGCCCGTTTACGGCTTAAGCGGCGTCAGCGTCGGCGTCGCCGTCGGAGTAACTGCAAGGTCACGTGACCCCCCTAGGTCATGTGACCCCCCAAGAACATGTGACCCCCCAAGGTCATGTGAAAGCCAGGTCACATGACCCACAGGTCACGTGACTCCAGGTCATGTGACCCCCTAGGCCACGTGACCCCCTAGGCCACGTGAGACCCCAGGTCATGTGACCCCCTGCCATGTGACCCCCAGGTCATGTGACCCCCAGGTCACGTGACCCCCACGGCCACATGACCCGCAGGTAACGGGATCTCCCAGGTCACGTGACTCTCAGGTCACGTGACCGCCCCAATGTCACGTGACACCCCCCCCAGGTCACGTGAACCCCCCCTCCGCGCCTCCCCCCCCCCCTCCTCAAGAGTTGTGCTCTAATTCGGCATTACAGGGAGTTGTAAATGGCTTTCATTTTTTATGTCTGAATTGTGTTTCTTCATGGACAAGTCCGTACGAACTTACGCTGCCCGGTGGGTAGACATTGAGTTTCCGGGATTGGGCAGCTCCCGTCGGGTACAAAGGAGGGTGCAGCAGTCCTGGTATGCACTGGTGGCACTTCCGACTATCACAGGATATCCGCCGTTGCTTTCTATGCTGCCGGAAAGGCGGACAAGGGGAGGCGGAAAAAAGCAGAAGCATTTTGTTTTTACTGTAGATCTCATGTCAGCTACTATGTGAGGTGAGATGCTGTGCGGTGAGGAGGGATTGAGATGCAACGCTGCATGGGTAGTGTTGGGAGAGCTCCGCTCAAAAAAGTTTTTTTCTTGCTTTCAACGGAATACATTTTGATAAACCTTTCAGGAACCAAAGTCAATAAACACTTCTATCCAAGCTAGTATTTGTTCTGCTTTTACTTGGACTTCATAAAGAAAAATTAAATGGCTGAGTGTGTCAAAAGTACACTTTTCTGTAATTTGAGAATTCTTGTTTTTGCAAGGATTATAGAAGGGTATCTGTTTATTTACAAATATAATATGTACGAAGCGTACAAACACCTTGCAGAAAAACACTGAAATTGCGGAAAAGCGTGCTTGTGGCGCACAATCAACCATTTTTCTATGTAGTCCAAGTAAAGGCTTAAAATATACTGGGTTGGATAAAAGCATTCATTGTCTTTCTTCCTGAAGGGTTTATTAAAATTAATTTCTTTTGAAACAAGAACACATTTTTGGAGCTGAGCTTTCACGACACAGCACGTCACCTCACGTAGTAGCTGATATGAGATTTATGATGCAAACAAATGCTTTCCGCTTCCTGCCGCTTCTACTTGTCCGCCTTTTCGGCCGCATAGAAAGCAACAGCAGAGATCGTGTAATAGTCGGATGTGCCACCAGTCCATTCAAGGCCTGCTGCGCCCTCCTTTTTTACCTGACGGCAACTCCCCACACTGGGAAACTGAATGGCTACTCAGCGGGAGGTGACCTTTCGGTGTTTAAATTTTGTATTAATCGGTGTCTATTTCCGATGTCAACCAGAAACAGGTTTTAATGGGTCTTATGCCATAATGGAGAATGCACATCTACAACGTTTCTCCAAAGCAGGCTCCTGTACAGTTTGGGGTTAACGAAAATAAAACTTCTGACAAAGGTAATTTCCTGTGAAACTCGGCTTACCTTATTCAAGCAGGGGTTCCAATTCGGTGTTTTTCAGTGTCCATCGACTTCGAGAAAACCTTTCGGGGGTTACTTCTCAGTGTTCCTTGGTATATACCGAAGACACGAAACCCTAGTCATACCGTCGACGGTGGCGTGCTGCGCAGTGAAGAGGCTTCAAAGGGGCACTCTGGAGAGTTCTGATATGGTTTTTTATGGTTGTAACTCAATAAGCGTACTCTCGGGATCAAAAAATACAAAAAATTAAATCGTGCAGCCTAATTTTTTTCATAAAATGTGATCAGAGATTGCAAATCTCAGTCCTGCGGATGTCCCCACCAATCCCGGCTGAATATGGTCGAACAACGAGTGGTGCTCGTTAGCCAATCGCGAGCGAGGGCTTTTCATGAGTAAGAACAGGACTGGTCGGTGGCTCGTCCGCATGGGACGCCATCTCTCGTGATAGGCTGATGAGCGCAGTTCGTCATTGGACCATATTCGACCGGTTTTGTGACGCCATCTGTAGGACTCAGACTCACTATGTTTTATCACTCTTATAATAGGCAAATAAGACGCACATGTTTTTGGGACGCTTACAGCATGCAGATTGAGTTACAGCCATAACTAAGCCACACCAGAACACTCCGAAGTGCACGTTTAAGAGATAGTGCTGGGTCCTGGTGCGAAAGCTCAACTTCCGAAAAGGTTTTCGTTTTCACAAAACTTATATTGATTAAACCTTGAGAAAAAAAGAGGAAATCAACGTCTCTATCGAACCCACTATGTTTTGTATTTTTACTTGAGGGTGAAATAAATTACTGCTTATGCTAAAAATGTTTTGAACAAATTTTGAAATATTTTTTCCTGCAAGTTTTTGTGTTGAGTGGTTTCAATCTTTCCCACGAGAAATTTCATTCACTTTTTGAACCATAAAGAAATGTTCTAACTTTCACATTGCATTTTAATTAAAAACAAATCAACAAAAAAATCAACAAATCAATAAAACAAACAAAGCAACGGGCTGTTCTTCTCTGTAAGTGCATTTGTTTCCGCTTTGTGTTTTGAATGAGTAACTAGTAACTCTTTGGTACTATAACAGCTTCATTTTATGTTACTTTCCACTCTGCTACGATCTCCTGATAGGGATCAGCAGTATTTGTAAATAATAAAAAAGAAATAAAAGAAATACTTTGATTCTTCAAAATATGCATTCTTGATTGAATTGCAGGTCACAAGCTGTGTAAACTAAAAAAAACGAGTGTTTTATTAAAGGCCTTAATTTTCATCAATTGTTGAATAACACCAAGTTCACGGCCTTCCTAAAAGTTTAAATTGTAGGTAAACAGCATGCATTTTTTTAAACAATCAGAGAGGGTCGAGCGCAATATCTGGGACGTTTCACATGGCATTCTTTCTATCCTACACTTCGAATTTCAAATTTTCTGATTTAGACACAATTTACTGGCATATCAAACGGCAACGAAAAATTCTGAAAACTCGCCTGTGGCACTTCTTTGCTTTGCATATGTTAATTGCGGCCATGCAGTTGCGATAAAAGAGGCACTGCTCGGCCTGCCATATTTCGGAATTCCTCTAACCTACCAAGTTTCAAAACTCAGAGCTTTTAACCCAGGGCATTAAGCAGAATGTATAAATATTTAGTCAGAAAAATTACGTCACCAATCTTTTGGGGGTGAGCGTGCATTTGGACCTTTACGACATGTAAAAAGCCCAATGTTTTGGAACCAACAATTTTTTTACATATGATTTCACGCGCCAACGTTCTCCAAGTAGTAATGTCGTTAGTTGGGCGAGTTGGTAATGATTGAACACGGTTAAAATGCGCACAAACAGAAAGCAGCAGTGAAGAGGGAAGAGAGAGAGACAAGCGCAAACTCACAACTCGATGTATTGAAGAAGAAGAAGAATAGCCCGCGTTGTCAGCTCGAGCCGAGGTGCCCCCGTGCGAGTGTGGCCTCGGCTCGAGATGACAACGCGGGCTGTTCTTCTTCTTCTTTAATACATCGAGTTGTGAGTTTGCGCTTGTCTCTGCTCTCTTCCCTCTTCACTGCTGCTTTCTGTTTGTGCGCAATTTTAACCATGTTCTCCAAGTACTTTTGTGTTGTCTGGGATGGTGCTCCGGACAGTCCTTGGCCCTGCATGGTGCAGGTCGAAAATCAGCTGCTCAAGGTCGACCACCCAGAGCATGCGATTCTGGTCGCATTCTACCTACACTGGGTGGTTGACATGTGCTGCCAGCCTGCCGCTAGGGACTTTTATTCCTTTGTTGAGCAACTGCTGGGGTTGACAGCCACGAAGCCAGAAGGAATGGTGCTGACGACACTTTCAGCAATAAAAGGGCATTGAAAAATAAATAAAATCATTGCAGTCGAGTGAAGTGACAACTTGGGCAAACAGTGTCTTCTTATTTCGTGATGATATGCAGTGGCAGTGTATAACCACATGAAACTTTGTCTTATGAGGTGGGAGATTCCTTCGTAGAGAGAAGAGTTTTTTTCCAGCGGCAGAAATGGTTAGCAAATTTTCCTTCGAAGTAGAAGGAATTTCCACCGTTAGTTGAAACAAGTGGGAATTTTTCTCCTGTCAAGATGGGAAAAATTTCCTCTGTAGCCAAGATATCGGTGGGAACTTTCCTTCCTTCTGAAGAGAGGAAATTTCTACCATACCAAAGAAATAGGTAGTAACTTTCGTCCTTTCCGAAAAGTGGAAATTCACTCTATAAGAAAGAAATAGGTGGGAATACTCATCTGTTCTGAAGAGAGAGAATTTCGACAATACTGGAAAAACGGGACGTGATTTTCCTTCCTCCTCAAGATGGAAATTTCCACCTTTCCAAAAAAAGATAGGTGGAAAATTTCTCCGCGTCGAATGGGGGAAATTTCCTCCCTAATAAAAAAATAGGTGGGAAAACTCATCCGTTCTCAAGAGAGGAAATTTCGACCATACTGGAAAAACGGGTGGTGATTTCCTCCCTCCTCAAAGGTGGAAATTTCCACCTTTCCTAAGACATAGGTGAAAAATTTCCTCCCATCGATGGGGAAAATTTTATCCCTTTTGTAGGGTGGCGAATTCCTTTTTTTAAGAAAGTAACATAGGGACATCTCATTTCCTCCCTTTAGGGAGGGAGTACTACTCGCTTTCCTTTTAGAGTGTACTTTCATAAACCCCTGCATGCAACACGGCGTGCGTTGCACTTTGTAGGGAGGGGAGGGCATGGTTTTGGTTTCATGCCACTTGTTATAGTCTGACTGGTAGCGCCACCGCGGGGGCGGCGGGCGCTTGGCGGCGTTAGCGGCCATGGTAATAAAGGCGGTGGCCGTGGGGTTCGAGTTCAGTTCTGTTGCGGGCCAAGGCGGCCCGCGGGTTATCTGTAAACGATCATGTAATAAATGTTATGTTGAACGAACATAACAATTGGCGACGAGGACGAGAACCCACTAAAATGAGTTAAGCCAGTTCGGGTTTTCTTTTTTTTCCTGGTTCGCGAGCAACCGCCAAGCACCGCCCCCAAGATGCCGAAGTTGGAGCCGTTCGCCGGGGACGGCGGGGAGGACTGGAACGAATACGTTGAGATCCTGGAGCAGTACTTTATTGCAAACAAAGTCGAAGAAGCAAGACGGCGAGCAGTCTTCCTGAGTCACTGTGGACGAGCAACGTACTCACTGCTGCGGAGGCTACTGGCCCCACGGAAGCCTAGCGAGGTTCCTCTCGGCGAATGTTTGGCGGTGCTGACTGACCACTACGCGCCGAGACCATCGGTTATTGTTCAGCGCTACCTGTTCTACTCCAGAGGACAGCAGGAAGGTGAGCCAGTCAAGGACTTTTTGGCAGGACTGCGTCAGTTGGCGGCGCCCTGCGATTTTGGCGGCGAGCTGGACAATAACTTGCGGGACAGGATGGTCCACGGCATCGGCGACGACGCAATGAGAAAGCGTTTGCTAGAAGAGCCTGAACTAACACTGGATAAAGCAGTAAAGATCGTGACCAGCATGGAGGCAGCGACAAAGGGGGCTAAACAGCTAACGCAGCGCTCTGGAGGCTCGGAGGTGAACCGGGTCACGGGGCCCAGGGAGGCAGTTTCCCGCTGTCGTCGCTGCGGAGGACGACACAGTGACGCTACGTGCAGGGCCCGAGACCTACGGTGTTTCAAGTGTCAAGAACGCGGTCATTTAGCACGAGTGTGCACCCAGCCAACGGGGGCTCAACCGAAGGGCAAGGAACGCCGTGTTGAAGATATCGCCGGGGAACGGTTTGGGGAAGGGCGGCGGAAGTCCAGCAAGGTACGCGCGGTGAACGTAGCTGCTAGCGACGGCGACTCGGACACTGCGGAGGTCGAGAACTTGTGGTCGCTTCATCCTGAGGCATCTCCATTGTCCAGCGTCGGGGTCATCCGGTCTGTGGAACAGCGGGTACCGCCCATCTATGCCGAGGTCAAGGTTCAAGGCAAATCGGTCAGAATGGAACTGGACACGGGAGCCGTGGTTTCAGTGATGGGGGCATCTGAGTTCAAGATGCGTTTTCCTGATGTCACCGTAGAGGCGTCTGATGTCCGTTTGAGAAGCTATTTTGGACATACCGCCGCGGTCGTTGGAAAGGCGGTGGTAGATGCGGAATTCAGCGGAAGGCACGCACGGCTGCCACTTTTTGTGGTTCAAGGGGACGCTCAAGCCCTGCTAGGACGAAATTGGGCCAAAGCATTTGGCATGCCACTGGAGGAGTTGCTGAACGTCAACCAAGTGGGCGGCGTGGACGAACTGGTGAGCAGGTTCCCAGCTCTGTTTTCGGCGGGTCTGGGGAAGCTACAGGGAGTGACAGCAAAGATATGTGTTCCAGAGGGAGTGAAGGCGAGATTCTTCAAGCCGCGTCCAGTGCCTTTTGCACTACAAGACCTGGTGGCACAGGAACTTCAGCGGCTACAGAGAGAAGGCGTACTGGTGCCCGTTCGGGTTTCCGAGTGGGCTGCACCCATTGTACCCGTACTTAAAAAGGACGGCCGGGTAAGAGTGTGTGGAGATTTCAAAGTCACAGTCAACCAGGCCGCAGAAACCGAGACATACCCTGTCCCGAGGGTTGATGAGTTGTGGGCTAAGCTGTCGGGGGGCATGAAGTTTTCGAAGCTAGATTTGAGTGACGCTTATCAGCAGGTTGAGTTGGACACCACCTCGCGGGCATATGTGACGATTAACACGCAAAAAGGGTTATTTCAGTACACCCGGTTGCCGTTTGGGGTGTCGTCGGCACCTGCAATTTTTCAAAGAGTGATGGACAGTCTGCTACAAGACTGCCAAGGGACAGTGGTATATTTTGATGATATCCTAGTGACTGGCAAGAACGACAGGGAACACTACAGAAACCTGGAGACAGTGCTGGAGAGGCTACACAGTGCTGGGTTGAAGTTGAAACTCAAAAAATGCACTTTTCTCGCAGACAGTGTCGAGTATTTGGGCCATGTCATTGATGCATCGGGTCTTCATCCAGCACCTGGGAAGGTTGAAGCTGTCGTCGGGGCTCCTGAGCCAACGGGCGTGAAGGAGTTGCAGAGCTACCTGGGCTTGCTGAACTTCTACCGGCGATTCCTGCCAAACTTGTCATCGGTGCTCCAACCACTCCACGTGCTGCTCAAGAAGGAAGAGGCATGGCGTTGGGGCCAAGAGCAACGTCAAGCATTTGAGACAAGTAAGCAGTTACTGGTATCAGCATCTGTGCTGGAATACTATGACCCGGGCCGGCCACTGGTGCTGTGCTGTGATGCATCCCCGTATGGGGTAGGAGCGGTGTTGTCACATAGGCTACCAACGGGAGAAGAAAAGCCGATTGCTTTCGTCTCGAGGCGGTTGACGGGGGCCGAGAAGAATTACAGTCAGCTCGACAAAGAGGCCCTTGCTATTGTTTTTGGAGTATCCAAGTTTAACCAATTTGTGTGGGGACGGCAGTTCGAGATCTTTTCGGATCACAAGCCGCTACTCGGTCTCCTGGGTCACGACCGGGGCATTCCTCAGCAGTGCTCGCCACGTGTAATGCGATGGGCTCTGAAACTCAGCTGTTACGACTACAGGCTGAAGTATAGGCCAGGATGCAACTTGGGGAACGCAGACGCATTGAGCCGCCTTCCATTGGCAGCGACTTCCATGGAAGATCAGGTGGTGGGCGACGTTTTTCTCTTGGAGAAGGTTTATCCCGACTTGATGTCTGCAGCGGCGATGGCGAGGGCTACAAGCCGAGATCCTGTCCTGGCGGTCCTGCGAGAGAGTTTGACGACAGGGCAACACCTGCCGGCTGCAGAGGAGTGGCGGCCATTTGCGGCAAGACGGGAGGAATGCAGCGTTCAAGATGGCTGCGTGCTTTGGGGGAGCCGGGTTGTGGTGCCGGCATCTCTTCGGGTGGGCGTGTTGGACCTCCTGCATGAGACTCATCCTGGAATAGAAAAAATGAAGATGGTGGCCAGGAGCCACGTCTGGTGGCCACGGATGGATGACGACATTGCACAGAAAGTGAACACTTGCCGTACGTGCCAGGCATATCAACGAGCTCCGAGGTCTGTGCCGCTCATGCCCTGGCCATTTCCGGAGCGACCATGGTCGAGATTGCATGTGGATTTTGGGGGGCCGTTCCAGGGAGTGTACTTTTTAGTGCTGGTGGATGCCTACTCGAAATGGGTGGAGGTGGTGAGGGTGCCGTCTCCATCGGCTGAAGCCACTGTGAAGTGTCTGCGTACTATTTTTGCAGCCCATGGACTACCGGACGTGGTGGTTAGTGACAATGGGCCAGCATTCGTCAGCTCGGAGTACAGGACCTTCTTGGAGCGCAACGGCGTCAGGGCTGTGTTCATTCCTCCTTACCATCCAGCGTCGAACGGTGCTGCTGAAAGAGTGGTGCAGACCATAAAAAACAAGCTCAAGAAGGCTGAGCCAGGCCTGTTCGAGACCAAGATCGCCAGGGTGTTGCTGAACTACCGGACCTCTCCGCACTATCTCACGGGACGGACACCGGCAGAGTTGCTGATGGGGCGTCGCCTGCGGACGGCTCTGGACCTTCTGCATCCTGACCTCCGGACACGGGTCGGTTTTCAGCAACTGCAGCAGAAGCAGCGTTACGACCAGGGGGCTCGCAAGGACCCCCTGCCATCCTCTGGAGCCAGAGTGTGGGCTCGTAACTTCAGGCCTGGAACACCATGGGTGCCTGGAGTGGTGGGTGAAGCCACTAGTGCATCATCAGCAGAGGTAACGCTGCCTGATGGCACTGTTTGGAACCGCCATGGGGACCATCTGCGACACCGAGCAGCACCTGACACTACCACCAGCACAGATGAAAACGAAATGGTTGCGGCGCCACATGAGCCATCCCCAGCTGAACGAGGGACTGTCGTGAGCGAGACCAGTTGGCCGCCCGAGGTTGTGACCAGTGCACCACCCCCGGAGGCTCTGCAAGACGTTGTGACTAGGCCACCTACCCCAGTGCTCAGACGGTCAACCCGGGACCGAAGACCCGTGTCGCGTTATTCACCGTAGCTCGCGTTGAACTTTGCCGTGTTTCCGGGTATTGCTTTTCTTGAGGGTAAGGAATGTTATAGTCTGACTGGTAGCGCCACCGCGGGGCGGCGGGCGCTTGGCGGCGTTAGCGGCCATGGTAATAAAGGCGGTGGCCGTGGGGTTCGAGTTCAGTTCTGTTGCGGGCCAAGGCGGCCCGCGGGTTATCTGTAAACGATCATGTAATAAATGTTATGTTGAACGAACATAACACCACTGGCATCCCTTTTGTAGGGAGGAGAGTGGCATGGTTGCGCTTTCGATCGACACGTCGACAAGAGATTATACAGAGAGCGTTGACTATTAAGGGCCGCGATCTCACGTTTACTGGTCTCCAGAGAGCATCATTTTTGGTCTCTAAACTAACCTAAATGGCCAGACCTCGAAGCTATAGCACAAGCCCGAGATGTATCGCTTGTCTTCACACATGATTGTTGTATTTTCGTACATGATAGAGCCTTTCTGTTAGCGTTTCTGTTTCTGTTAGCTTGAGGCTTAGTGGTGTTGATTGTTTTAGTTTGTCACTTTATGGAACTAGGGCATAATAAACACCGGCACAATGATACTTTCAAACCACAATCAATCACCGCCCCTGCCAGTTTCGATCTGGTTGAGCGTCGTACCGGCATGTGGTGGTGTATTTCTACTTCCGTGGAGCACGTTAAAGACTCCAAGCTAGCGGATGTATTACGCTGGGTATATTGCTTTTCTACAGCTGAGAGACAAGTCGCCAGTTGAGGCAGACTAACACAGGAAATTTAAACAAACAGACAAACACAATGAGGCACGCACGCAAAGATATCCTTGACGAGCTTGCTGTCTCTCGGTGCTTTGAAATAATCACAAGCGATTGTAAGCCTGCCAAACATACATTCGCGTGCGCGATTCATTTGCTTGATGTCGGTAATGGTTGTTTTATTAGTCACTTGTTGGTCTTGGGCATGAGCTTAACGATCCGCAACTGCTCAGAGCGGCAGTATAACCGAAAGCTCGCGCTATTGACTCCATGATTTGACGTCATGGGACCAAAACAAACCGTTGCCAGGGTCGCTGTTATTGACAAAAACATTTGGCTAGGTTTCGCTATGAAAACCCGTCCATTCAAAAATCAGGGTAGGATTTCAACTACCAAATATTACAAATATAGAAAGCTTGAATGTCATATATGTTTCGACAGAAGTGTGCCGGTAATCGCTTGTTTCTGAAATATTTACGACTGCAACTACCGCTCCTCAAGATGCCTGCAGCAGACGACGAAAGCCGGTAATATGCCGTCTGCCACACGCCGGCCGGCCGAGGAGGCGCCGTCGATTGATTCCTGTGAATAAAGGCGATATTATAATATTGCATTTGTTTGAAATATATTGAGTTTCAGACACTTATGAGAAATCATTATGGGGTGCGTTGCAAAATGTGGTTTATCGAAAGTTCGGGCGTCGATCAAGACGATCGTCTGCTGAAAGATTGCATTGCGCCCGTGAGAAAAGCACTTGAGGCGATCGGTTGAGATCCCGAATTTTGTTTGCGGACTCGCGCAATGGGAGGGTGCATCGTACCTGGTTGGAACCATCGCGTGGAGAAATGTTCTTGTAGTTTCTTAAGATTTCCGCAAGACCCAAAAGCGCGACAAGAACTAGATAAAGGACATAACGTGAGGAGATGTAGCACTGCCGAAAGAGAGTTGCCTTGATGCAAAAAATGGCTAAACCAACCATATATTGGTATACCAATTAGATAGTTTAATATATTCATATGTTATTTCTTAATTTGATTAATGAAAATAATTAAAAAGGTGTATTCTAAGCTGTCTAAAGTTCGTATAACTGCAATGTATTTTGCATTGAACTAGCATCTACAACACAATTAGAGTATGGGTCTTCTACAATTAAATTAACAACACTAAAAAGGTGCCTTCTGGTATACGGTAATTAAAATTACGATGCATTTTACAGATTGTGCTCGCATCGCGGGTTCGATGGCAATCTTCACTAAAAGAGCACATCCACAAAATTTGAAGTATATCGAGGAAACAAAAAGCTAAATACCTGCGAAATCGCAATAGACATGCAAAATTCAATACTCTGAAAACCTCAATAATAATAATAATAATAATAATAATAATAATAATAATAATAATAATAAACGACTTACCTCAACGGCGTACGATATTTCTCTTATGCTGGCATGCACTACGCGGGTAATCCACTTCAGGTCGTCGTCCTAACTGATCTGCATGGTGTGGTTTGATATTAATGCATTTTCACCCCTCTGAACTAAGTTAGGTTCTTCACAGAAAAAAACGCACACGTCGGAGACCTCTACGGCTATGGCGATGCATTTGTTTTTGTCGCTCGTTTACCGACGCAAATCAATGAAGACGCCCGCTGCAACAGAGGCCAGGAAATCTATCGTGCTTTCTGCTATCAAAGCAAGTGGATTGCGATACCTGGTATAGCGTTCATCGTTGTAATACGACACAGAGACGACAATGAACATCTTTATAATTATATATCAAGAAATCAGGGTGCTTAGAAAAAATGATTAATTACTTGTAGGCAAAAACCTGGCCTCATGGGGAGTCTCCATGCATTAGTTCATAGAAACGCCCTTAGCAACGCTTTGTTTGGAGCGAGCAACCATGTTATGACGCAGTTACCTTCGGAGTCAATTGCTTCGAAGCATGCTCTATCATCATCATCATCGGAAACTTTATTATTCGAAAAGTGAAACGACCTTGCTGTGGTAACCTTGCAGTCCCTGGTCGGTGCCCTTAGTCCAGGGCTCAATTTTCCGCCAAGATTCGGCGGGCTCGCTCAACCAGTTGCTGCTGTTAACCGAGCTCTGTGGCGAATAGGGCAGCCTCCCAGGAGAAAAAGGTGGGGAAAGGAAGGGGGTTATACCCCTACCGGTGGAGTTGGGGCATACCCAGATGAAGAGGTACACGCTGGTACAACCTCTACCAGGATCACTACACCGTGGAAACGGTGGGCAGCGGTAACGCTATTCTAAGGGCATATATAAAAGTTGTGTTTGAAAGCGTTTGAAAGAGCTTCACTGCGTTGCGGCTGCGGAAAACCCGGACAACCCTGCTTCGTATTTCGCGTGCCAAGCTACTTTTTGAATTGAATTCCACGCTTCAAACGATGCATAGATCTGCCGGAGACTCGCTTCCGTTTCTTGCCACCGGGCAGTCAAACGCACTTAAAAGCAACTGTGTAGAGGCATTTAAACACCCTATTATACATAGAAATAATTCTTACTCCTCGTCAGAATCTGGTATTGGTAGCACTAGCAAGCATGAATATTTTCTGAGTGTCATCAAGGAACGCGACTGCTCTCACTGATTTCATGAATAAAACCAAAATATTATTTTGTAGGTAGGTAGGTATTCATTTTAGCTCGTAAGCGCAGGCGCAACAAAGAGAATGCAGCCCGTACAATGAATGTCTCAGAGACCCGTATAGGGTGATAATGATAAAGCAGTGCGATGTAATGTGCGGCGCTGATTATGCACATTGAGGCCTCACAAAGCAAGGGTCTAAGTTGATCGCAGGTGTGTGGCAGCTTCGCGACAAAGTTGCGGAACCTCGAGTTGGTCAATAATGATCGCGTTAGTATTTTTTTTGTTCCAACGTTCAAAACGTGCCGACCAAGTAATCAATGGTAATTTTGTTGTGTGCATGTTTAGACAGCGGGAAGTTAATCAGCCCCAAGGGCGTCTGATGTTTTCGTTGGACATGAAATACTCTGCAGTACACCGCTGCTTGTCTGACGTCGTAAACGTCCATCACGCCATAGTGATACATGACAGCACGCCGGTACGATGCTCATCCGAATAGAAACGGTCAAGGGCGGGAGATTGAATCCACGATGAGTTGACTTTACAGCGCGAGCATTCGCTACACGTGCTATCAGTCGCCGAGCAACAAGACATCAGGGTCGAATTCGAGCTCGAGACAAAAACAGCAACAAGAAAATCTCCGGTGTAAAGAATTTAGTACTATTGTCGACGTGCGCGATCGAAAGCGTCGCTCTGATCGGCCTTCCACGATTGGCCGAATGCTGACTATGACGTCAGCAAAGGAGTTCTCATGGACGGAAATAAGAGGAACGTGAGGACTTCAATTTTGACGGTGTTGACAGTGTTGGTTCAAGAACGCTATGATTTCAAGCTTCCGCCATGCTAATTACAAACACCATCGAACTTGTTGTTCGCAAGGCAATGACGTCACGAAAGGTAACCGTTCGAGGGCGCCACCGAAACATCTCGCCGCTAATACTCTGTTTCACATTATGATGTACAGCAGGAAAGGCTACAAGCGCGAGCTCCCTGCTCTGGGGCACATCTCGGCGGCACGAGCTCTCGTGACTTAAGAGCGGCTGCCAATGCTATGAGCTCGCACTTCTAGCCTTCGCTGCGGTACAACATCAGGTGAAACGATGTATAGTGTCGCCATCTCGTTTTTATGCGTTGGAAATAAAATTAACATTGTGAATATATTTACAAAATAGGGAGATTCAACAATTTTGTTTTCTAATCGTTGTCTTAAAATGCAGATTAGAGGCATCCCTACTACATACGGCAAGGCGTTTTGTCACATTTGTCTACAAAATAATTGTATTTTCATAAATGCCTTAAAACGCGCTTATAACAGTCAAAAAGGTCATATTTCTGGATTTTATTAAAAATCTCCAGCGCTCTCAAAGAAAAAATTAAGTGCCGCACAACCTTAATTACGTCTTCATAATTAACCTCCAAATGAATGAGTACTCTCGTGCATTCCTGAAACTCAGGTTTGTGTAGCGAAATTTGGTGGGGGGATCGCGAATCAAATTCTGTACTGCACAGCTGCTAATGATATGCAAGGCAAGAGGCACCTTTTCAAAATTGCATCACTAAATATTAGCGATGCTTGGCGATAAAATTAACTCGGCAACATAATATAAAATGTTAATTTATTAGAATGACACAAAGGTTAATTGAGTTACAAAGCTGAATGAGGAAAGTTGGTGCCTACCTGTATGTTAGTCTCAGGGAAAGACATCATTTGTTGCACTGAGTGGGTCATCACGTGAAGCGCTCGCTCGCTCAGCGCGTGACATTTGCTGTCGAATGCTTACTGAAGGCTCTTTTATACTCCGGCGTAATGCGTGCTCGCGTGCGAGCGCGTCACAGCGACGTCACGTCGGCGAAAAACCCGACGCTCTATACTCCGGCGTCGTGGCGTAACCGATGCGACCGGCGGCGTTCGACGCTGCGGGACCACCTCGACGCCAAAATGGAGCATGCCGTATTCCTCGCGGGTGCGCATTTTCGGCACCGACTTGATGTCTGGGGGGGGGGGGTTCGGCCAGTGACGTCAGTGACGCACAAATGATATTTCGTGTTTTTTGACGTAAACACGTTTTATTTTGGATGCCGGCGACAGCATTTTTAAACGTCGGTCGGTCTGCGAGTGTGTGCGTGGTCGGGTGCTCCGCGGCTCAGCGGTGTACTCGCTGGTGTCTGTTGACGTGCCGCCTGTGCTCGTCGCGTATCAATTGCCGACATCCAGAAACAGTGTTTTCCAATAGACCGATGGATGGGCATCGTACCGGCGTGCAGTCATGTACCACTACTGCGTGGTGCACGTTAAAGACCCCAGGCTTGTGGTTGTACCGCAGTGGCGAAATTGCTCATCTACAGCTGAGACATCAGACGCCCAATGAGGCAGACTAACTTCCGACTGTATAAACATACACATGCTTTGCTAGACCGATCTCACCGGTGAGGAAAGGGCCGCCCACACTATACTTCGTTTCACCTTATGTTGTACCGCGGCGAAAGCTAGACGCGCGAGCTCATAGCGTTGGCAGCCACTCTTAAGTCACGAGAGCTTGTGCCGCCGAGATGTGCCCCACAGCAAGGAGCTCGCGCTTGTTGCTTTTCCTGCGGTACATCATAAGGTGAAACAGAGTATAGCGACAAAACGCGCGTGGCACGCCAATCGCGGCGAATGTCACGTGACAGCACAGGAGGCCTCGCGCACTCTTCAAGAATTCGAGCGAACGCATGATTTCACGCGCTCAACCGATTTTGCGGAACGCGTTTTCAACGCGATCGGTGCGCCGCGCGCGTTTTCTCGCTAGTGTGGGCGGCCCTTTACGCTACGCTCCCGCTGCCGCGAAAATTGGGGGGAACCTTGGTATTTCTGCACGTGAGACAATTTCGCTGGACCTTTGCGCGTGCAGAGGACGAGACGGCACGAGCCTTCTCATGCACTGCTTTCTGCATCCTGTGAACTAAAGTTATGGCGGCGTCACTCATGCGCCCAGCGCTTGGTGAGATCGGTCTATTTCGTTCGCCCGGTTGCGTCGGTCACCCCTGTTGCAAAAGAAGATTCGTAGTGACTACAGTACCGTCCGACGGAACTTTTGCAATGCATTGAAGTTCCGCCCGGCGGGCTTCTGCGTTAAGTGCCGTCGGAAAGTATCGTATAAAAGGAATTGTCAAGACGAGATTCCCGTAGTTGCAGGGTAGCTTAGCGGTTGTGGGTTCGATCCGGAGTGGAATCTTACTTTTTTCGAATATTTCGTTTTGTTGGGGCGCTTGGCGATATTTACGACATTACTTTTTTACTATTAACACTGGAAAAAAAAGTTGTCGACGACAGTTCTAAAAGCGCGAGCTAGTTGCTTTGGATCTCGCGGCACAAGCGCTCCTGCAGCGGGTACAGTCAATACCACCTAGAAGAAAGGCCTGCGCATGACGTTTTGTTAGAAGATCCCCGACCCGCCCCAAGCGGCAAATAGGCTGAAGCTTGACGACAGTAGGGGCCGCGTCGCAATCACTGGCGGCCACAGCTGTGCGCGCGACAGCTGCGCGCGAGCTCATAGCGAGCTCCCAGTTCATTTGTAGCTTCCATGCGAACACTCCCTCGGCCAGGAGCGCGAGCTAGCACGATGCTACGGGCTTTGAAACGTGCATTTCTAGGCGCGCGCTCGTTCTGCGGAAGAACGCTTCAAAGCAGCGACCTCGAGCTCTCGCACTAGTTTCCTTGGCTGCATTTTCTGCTTAAGGCTGCAATCCCACTGCAGCCATCTTGAACAAGGCGTTAGTTCAACCTATAGATGGCGACACGAACCCGTGGGGTGGCCGAAATATTGGTTCACGGTGGGATGGCTCGAGCACCATCACGTTCCCATCGCGGCTTTGCTCGCGCCACTGCCAGCTGTGCTCAGCTGGCTCAATAGCGTGGCCCAGCAAACTCATGTATGCGAGAATGTGAAAGACGATTGCAAACACGGCCACTGGCCGCCGCCATGACTCTGCTCATGCGGACAAGCCCGTGCAATTTCGAGCTTTCCAAGGCTACGTTTACGCGCAAGCTGCACGTGCTTGCACTCTTGAGTCAACAATCGGGGCGCCATGCTTGCAATTGTCTGTAGTTACATGCGGTTCGGCGGTTGCCACGGGCTTTCGGAATAAATCTTACCAAGTAGGATTCAATTGTTGATTGACGTGTCAATATTCTGTGAATAGAAAATTATTCTGCTGGAATGCACGCTCAGTAGACTCATTTTTCCAAGACACCAGTGGAAGCGGACGTCAAGTAAACGGCTTCGCGATTGACAGTACCACCGTGGACAGTACTTACTTCACCATTATAATGACGAATGAAAAGTGACGTCACAAAATATTGTGTTTCACGGGATCCGGAAGATGTTGTAAAGGTTCTTACATTATAGTTCCCAGAAAACAAACGCCATATCAATATTTTCGGAAGTACCGACAGACATAATGTTGTAAGTAAAGCTAGGAGGAATATGATGAAAAGCATCAGTGTAAACAGGAAGACGTTTATTTGCAATGAAGGCGCTATGGTTGAGCGGTGTTCAGAGACGGCAAGTGAAGAGCGTTTGGGAATTCAAAAGTTAACATCATTGCTAACTCTGGACATGCGGACAATGAAGACATGTTTTGTTGGGAGATGGAGTTGCGCTGATGACCTGATATCGGACGACTCGTGGCAGACGTACAAGCAAGTTTCGTCTCAGCGAATGGTAAGCGTCAAGTGTCAAGCACAGCACGTCGCTACCGACGTTGTCGACGTTTCGAGCACTTACCGCTTTCAACAAAAGTGTTGGCACCTGGGCTAACTTTGCGGAAAGACTCGAAGTCTTCCTCGAGTCCAGCGACATCAAAAACAGTAGCTGAAAACGATCCACTATTCAGTCGTTGGGTGGCGAAACGTATCCGCATCTGCGGAGTCGTGGTCGAAGGGTACTGTAGGTGGTTGGAAGTTTACGCGATGCATTCCATTACGTCCAAACGCGTCACTGACGTTCTACGATCTATGTTCGCTACTTTTGGCCTACTGAAAATACTTTTCTCCGATA